>JAQFZC010000372.1:0-54662 GCA_034695205.1 Dicyrtoma fusca | reverse complement strand
CTTTTTCAAAATGGTCAAAACTAGTAAATAACACTTTTTCAAAATGGTCAAAACTAGTAAATAACACCTTTTCAAAACGCTCAAAACTAGTAAATACCACTTCAAAACTAAGAATGTTACCGTTTCGAAAAGGTTAATATTTAATGACAGTTATGAAGTCAAGCGACAGCCAAATCAAATCATACTGTCTCAATCGTAATGTTTAATCAAACATACAATGTACATACAAGCTATTACAACTAGAACGCAATGTACTGTAAGTACCACAAAGAAAATCAAAACGTCCATGAAATTTGAAGGAAACTACTTGCCACATCACAGCAGTCAGATTATAGGATGTCTCGACGTCTACAATGTATTGTGAAAGGGAAAATGACAAAATAAATATTGTGGAGCCAGACAATTCCAAAATCCAATCAAGCCGAGGGTCCAATGCCAATGAGTGACGAATGGAGTGAGCTATACATATATACATGTAGGTAGATTTTGTACTATACTACATACTGTTGTGAAAGCAAAAAACTATCTTACAGGCATTATTTATTTTCCCTGTGTATTCTCTTGCGTCAGTAGTCTGTCATAGTCAAGTAGTTAGCGAAGTACAGATATTTAGTTACCTTCCACCAGACAGGCCAAGACAAATCAAGACACGACGCTCGAACAGAAACAGAAATTCCAATCCCAATATATTAGTTTTCTATTTGTCATTATTCGAATTTTCCATCGCTTCATTTATTTCTCATTACCGACTCGCATCTGTTCGGTTCGGCATTCATTCTAGACGACAGCAAAAGAACGCTGTCGAGTCTTCTCCTTCAACTTTGTGCAACTGTCTTTGTCCTAATCATATTTCTCTTTTTCCTTTTCCTTGTGTAAATAGTATACCGTCCCACATTTTTCTCACTCATTCTCATTCCTGTCTTGACGATTATAAAAATACAATGAAGTATACCCACCTATGCAGCTATGTATTGCATGTATGTGCGTGTGTGTGTATGGAGACTGACACTGACAGTGTGTGTCTACATTTATCTGTGCACACGAAATCGGGTTCATTCATTGATTTGCGTCTTTATTTGTTTCCGTTAAATAGCCTTTCGTGGGTTTTCAATTCCAACTTGACTGTAAGACTGAAACTAACGATAAGAGACCAAAAATGGGTTGAGATAAAAAGACTGGCTTTTCAGTTACTTAAGTCATAAGTGGGGTTTTTACCTATTATTAGCAGTAACTTAGAAACGTAGGAGAAGTTGCATTAAAAATGTAGGTAACAATGATAAACAAGCAAGGCTCAATGTCTCTACGCAATAAGTGCTAATTATGTGGTGTACATGGCATTGTAGACAGACTACGACTGTAAATATAATTATTGAGTAGGACGCAGTTAATTATGATTGGTTTATAGATGACTAACGCAAAAGTTTGTCAAACACATAAACAAGTCGATAAAACCGGGTCGAACCTGAAGGAATATTGACTGCCAAGCTCTTGGTCAAGAGCGTAGCAGAAATTGCAACAACCCCCCAGCTTTTTCTGGAAAAAGGTTAAGAAAGAATCTTTCTGAAAGATGCATTATGAAAAAAAACTGACTTCGTTGCAAAACTACAACAGTGCAGTGTTACAAAAACATAAAAAGTACACCCTCGATTTAAAATTAAGCATGCTTGTAACTCTTATTTTGACTTGAGTCTGGTATTACTGATATGACGGTTTGATTGCGACTTTGAAATAGCATTGAGAGGAATTTATGTTTACAAAGCTGGAGAATGATGGCCATGTCCGCTGGCTGTCGCTGCTCCTTTGACACTCGTATTTTGCAAAGACTTTTAAAAATAAAGCATTAATCAATTTGTGAAATGTTGTTTGTTGTGAATTTTTCTTGCCGAGGCTTTCCTTGTCTTGTCGCTCCTACTTTGTCTCTACATATATGTAGTAGGTGAACTAAAAACTATAAGCCCAATGGATTTTTCGTTTTCGGCTCACAGCCTTCAGCTTCCTTCTCGGTTGTTCTCGAGAGCTCACACACTAGTCAGTTTTTTCTCTGTTGCTTTTGGACCCTACTGCACTTTACATTGCACTGCACTGCCTACGTGTGGATACATACATATCTACAGAGCCATGTAGCGACGAGCCAAATGGCAATCGGCAAATGGTTGTTTTTTTTCACATTACATCAATTTATACTCTAATCGCAAACTTGAACTGATGGAAAAACGAGAATAGGAGGTCTATGTATACAGCTACAGAATAAACACACACACATAGTTGTGTCC
This sequence comes from Dicyrtoma fusca, assembly GCA_034695205.1. Taxonomy (NCBI): domain Eukaryota; kingdom Metazoa; phylum Arthropoda; class Collembola; order Symphypleona; family Dicyrtomidae; genus Dicyrtoma; species Dicyrtoma fusca. Next base: position 52,389 of record JAQFZC010000372.1, on the reverse strand, counting down.
CTCCGATATCTTCATACATATATGTATGTGCGTTCTTCGAAGGGCTTGAGACTTGGAGAGTCTGTCTATGGCTGCTGCTCTGCTGTGTTCCGCTCAGAGTTTTAGTTCAGAGTCAGCCACAGACAATATAAATGGATTTTGATATATAAATGGTAGGGAGGAATCTGCACGAAGGAAAACAAGCAAAAGAGAAAAAAGAAATGCTGATGCTGATGCCATGTCATACAATAGTACACACATATATACATCCTAGTACCTGGGGCCTTCCAAATATGACGTCACACGATCTCCCTCTAGGACAGAAGAGCTTCAAAAAAGTCTAACATTTGAAAATAACTTTTCAAAAAGTGCAAAAACATAATATAGACCTTTTCAAAAAGTGCAAAAACATAATATAGACCTTTTCAAAAAGTTCAAAAACATAATCTAGACCTTTTCAAAAAGTGCAAAAACATAATATAGACGTTTTCAAAAAGTGAAAAACATAATATAGACCTTTTCAAAAAAAGCATAATCTAAAAATACAAGTTTAAAACAGTGTAATAGGTATGTAACATTTAAGCTTCTAAAACAGAATCATTTCTATGACGTCATACTTGAAAGGTCCCTTCGGCACTCTGCTTTATTCTGCTATGCTATACACTACCTCGTCCTTCTAAAACTATGCATGTAATGTGTAGGTAGTTCTAAAACCGCTGTGAGCTAAGGCCCCGCTGCTGTCTGTTGCTGTGCCCGGTGCCGTTCCATGTAGGAATCAATACAAACTCTGAATCAATACAGAATGGATAAAAGAAGAAGCGAAAGAGAAGAAGAAGAAAAAAAAACGAGTCCCATCTTCCTTCACTGTGTTTCCATGTTTCCATTTGGAACAACTGCATCTCTATCTTGATCACGTCATCACCATCGGATCCGAAGGAAATGACTCTCTTCCATCTTCATCTCATCTAATCGCGAGTCTTAAACTACTTCCACTTCCCTCCCAATTTCACCTACGCTCTTTTCAAATTGACCATTTTGATCTCCATTGATTAGGTGCCAAAGTCATTCCCACTACATGCATAGGCAGATGACTGCCCGAGCATCCAGTTGTTGGTAAAAATCTATGTACTTTGTTCATCACTAGCCTATATACATACGTATCTCTCTAATCTCCACTCTACATTCTTCTGACTTGACAATTTTACACTGTCTTGCGCCTGACCCGTAATTCGTAATCGTAAGTACTCGTTCGTAATACGCTTTACGGTTTGCCCTGTAGGTGTATACATTACATAACATAGGTAGTAACCCTTTGTTATTTTGGCATCATAAAAATAAAACCAAAGTTGAAACGTTAGGGTCAAAGGATAATGTTTACTTTCCCATTCCGCCTTGTAACATTTTAACCTATTCGCAGCTGGGAAACCATAGAAAGAATGCTTTACAAAAGTGATGTTTCTAGAAATTAACTTTTTCAAAACTGTCAAAACTAGACATTAACATTTTAAAAAGCATTAAAACCCAGTAACTAAGATCTTCAAAAAGGTTTAAATCAATAAAATAACATTTTCAAAAAGATGTAAAACAAGGAATTAACACTTTCAAAAAGATCAAAATACTAAAATAACACTTTCAAAATGGTCAAAACAAGATATTCACTTTTTGAGAAAGATGTAAAACTGGATACAACATCGTTTCGAAAAGGTTAAAGGACCTGTTCCAGTAGAACAGAATGCCAACTTTACATGATGAAAGCTCTAGAAAACTTTTGATGCAGAGTAATAATAGCGTTTGCAGTGTTCTATGCCAGATTGGAATGAAGGAAGGACACAAAGAGTAATGTGTGGTAGTTAATTTTATGTATTTTTATTGATATATAATCCCATTTCAATCCGTTTTTTGTTTTTTTTTGTTTGCACATTGTATCAGTGTAGTCAGTAGGTAGATAATTATATATAATTAATATACAATTTCATTCATAATATGTTTTTGTTTTAAAAATCTGCATATTATCTGTTTTGTCTCATTTTATTCCCATCCTTTTTTTCCCTTACGTTTTTTTTACAATAGTATATATATATATAACTCTATAGGTATTTCATATAGTGGGAGTCCATCATCATTGAAAAACAATATATTTTCAACTCCTGGTTTACATTTTATGTATGTACAGACATTTCCATAGTGTGTGTTGTGGGATCTTTATTAGAAGAGTGTTACCGTTACGTTCAACTCTTTCCTATATAATTATATTATAGATATATATATATGTATATCCAAGCCATATATATGCATATACTATGTATACCTGGAAACTTTCCTTACACGTACCAAGTTAAAGATGCTCTAGCTTTGTAATCATAATTATCCGACTTATTTTTAAATGTAATTTTTTGTTGTTGTTCTTTGCGTCGATTGATACAATAAGAAATCACGATGAGTATACTGCTCTATATATATATATATACCTATGCATATAGTACGTAAATCGTTTTAAATTATACACAACAGGTAAAGGTTTATATAGTAGGTAATTTGATGTCGAATTTCGAATAATTCTTGCGCATTCATATCCTCGAACGAATTCATTTGAAAATAATTATTATTGTGAGTAATTTATAGAAATATTTGTATCAATTTAATCCACGGTCTATAGTGTACCTAATTACCTAATTACATAATTTATAAAGCATTCCGTATAGTAAATCTGAATCCGAATATTTACAATTCAAAAATTTTACTTTGTTTTATATATCATTTTTATAAAATACTTTCACTTGCTCATTTTTATTTCATTCATAGTCAGTCACTCATTAGTAAACAGTACAGCAGGACAATGACAGTCACAATAATGCATAATGAAATTATGACATCGTCGTAATCGACGTAATCGTGAATCGTGACTTTAAATTCATACAAAAGTTTAACTACGCCCAAGTCAGGTTTAATTGTCCGTGTAGAGGTAGTAGAGGTAGAGCGAGGGACAAACAGGATCTATAAAATTAGGGAATTTAAATTTAAGTTTGATTTGTGTGTGTGTAGGTATTTCGAATATTTACCTATACTTTATATCTTTTATCCTATGATCGTATATTATAATCTTCGAAAACAAGCCTGAGCAACGTAATAAATAATTGACGTAGAAGCGATCAAAGAAATAAGTTATAATTATTCACATGCACTCTTCCCAACTTTCACACACAAACAAACGCAACCAACAAAAAAAACACTGAATTGTCTCCGTTGTAAAATATGTATGTCTTGCAATGACTGTATGTACACTACATAATTAATTATTATAATATTACAAAACTTTCAATATCCATGTTAGGATACTTTGCACAAATCATACAATAAAATTATTACAGAAATAAAATTGAAATTGAACCAAGAGAAGGATATGAGGGTACTTAGTGATCTAATAACTTATGCTCTAAAATACTTGGTGAGTGTAGAACAAATCAAAAGATGGTAATTATTAAACAAGTAGGTAATATATTTATAGACTCTGAAGCTACAATCGGTTTTTTTACCCTTTCTAGTACACTTTCAAATAATACATTAGTTTTACAAAAATTTCCGAGTAATACAGATACGTACGTACAAATGAATTATACTTTCATATTATTTTAGCTGTTTTTTGTTTTAAATAACAAGCATTTTAAATACAATAAAATTCAAAATCACCTTTCAGTTCAGTAATGATTATATAGTTACACAAAATACAGAGAAGTGCATTTTTATATGAATTCAGAACCATTACATACTACACAGATCATACATACTAGTAAATGAAAGATAAAATGTAAGTATACATAGTGTACAAATAAATTGCGTGGGGTGCCTTCTTTTGATTACAGATGAACGTGCAAACTCATCATTAATTCGCTCAAACGCGGACGTCTTAAACATATCATTATACACTACATGCCATGAATACTTAAAAAGGACAAAACGTAAACATTATGAACAAGAAAGAAAATCACTGTGGTCCGTGAAGTATGTATCTTACAGCTTACAGCTCTAAAATGTAGGTCTATAATTATTATATAAAAAAACACAAAATGACAAAATCAAAATTAAAATGCGTAAAATAGTATTACTATTATTATTATTTATAGTATATAGTTTATAGTAGTACAAAATAACAAAATGAACAGTAAGCAGCAGTCTGTTGTGTGTATTGTGAACGATTAAAAATTATAACTATCAAATATTATCAATTTAAAAAAAATAAACAACAAAAAAACAAACAATAAACAAAAAAAAAAAGAACAAAACTCCTTAAAAAGAATTTTGTACGAAACCTAACATTAAATTACTGGTTTCTGGTTACATTTTTGACGACAGTCGACACTCTACTCATACAACAAATACCTTCGCATTTATTACATTATATCCATCAAGTAAGGAAACCCGTGCGCATAGGTACAGTAGGTAGGTAAGTAATAATAATAAAATTGTTCTTTAGTGTTTTAGATTAAAAAAAACAAAGTAAACATGTGGCTCCGATCAATATTTGCTATGTTTTTTTTGAGTATTGGACCTGAGTTCATTAGTTCGTGCTCACTCACATCGCATCGCCTCGTAGTAGAAGTAGTGGGGATGGTACATAATGCAAATTTGCTCAATATAAAATACAGTAATAATTAGATTGTAAAAATGCGAATTCGAGAATTCAATTAAAAACTGTGTAGGGAAACACAAGAGCAGATATCGCTATCAGTAACCTTACGCCTTACAGTTACCCCGCAGAAAGAAACAAAGAGAAGAAGGGAAAAAAAACAACAAATTTTTGTGAGAGAGACTTTCCAAGTATGTATTATCTGTGAGAAGATTGATTGATGGGAGAGAGGTAGCTTTTGAAGTGCTAACTTAATGACGACCACCAGATACATACAATTATCTGGATGAGCATGAAGGTAGTAGGTATGTACGGAGGGGCCCATCAATAAAATGGAATGAAGCAAGAAATTAAAAAACATAAAACATAAATCTAACTTCTTAAATATAAAGATTAAAAGCAGGAGGCCTTTGAGAGAGAGAGAAAGACCCAGTCTTTTACAGACTTCGACAGAAGACAAGAACTGAGAGCAACTGCAGACTTGTATTCTATATAACCCGTACCAGTCCTTGCAGTCAAAAGACGGGAAAGTGTTTTGAAAAGCAGTAAAGCTCTTTTGTGGTGTGTTCTGTAGGTAGGTATATGTATAGAGAAGAAGCTTCACAGACTTCTTTTCGAGAGACGAAACTTGAATTATATTGCAGAGTCGACGTCGACGTTCACATTAGAATATCTCTCTCTCTCTCTCTTTCGCTCTCTTGTTGGTAGAATACATGGGACATAGAGAATGCCGCCTGTAAGGAAGGGATGTGTATGTAATGCATTACAAGACACGACCCAAAGTTTCGCATCACTGCCTGTATATTTCTACATTGTGAATTCTAATAGACTCAAGTTATCCTTCTTTTTCAAGCGATAAATTCTCCCGGTGTGGCTACATTCCCTATAGGTACTGGAGAGCATAAAACATTTCGGGCCTTTTAGCATAAATGCGTATCCATCTGTACAACTTTTATAATGGAATTACACAATACAAAATACAGACATGCCATGCCATGCCTCTGCCTGTAGACAGGCAACTTCTCTCTCTCTCTCACACACACACACACACAAACATTCTGGCATTACAGTACATCTCCTACCAACTTCCAACAACTGCCTGCCTACCTTACAGACCCTTCACCGTTTGACTGCCTGCCTGGCCTGATATCTTTTAACGATTAAATTCAATGTCTTATGCTTCTTCTGCCTTTTAAAGACTCCATCTCCGAGCGAATCAGATGCATAGCTAGGTACTTTTTGTATGTATGTAGGTACCTACCTAGTAGAGGAACATACAGTCCTTATGTGGATTCAGGACGGGAAAAGGTACGGAATAAAACTTCCAAACTTCTATTATATCTCGTCTGTAAGTACGATAGAATGAATAAAAAAAAAGAGAAGCTTCTCTTTTTTTCCCCCCAAATGTTCTCACCCCGTTGACAAAGGCAGAGCGTAGTAAGTAATGCAATGAACAGAACGAACTTAATACATTGCCGGAGCTCTACGACACATTTCCAAGAGTCAGCTGAACATTTTCATGTCATCGCTCATCTGCTTCAGCTTCTATCTCTGTAGCAGTACTGCTTCCATGCTGCAGTACACAAAACTTATTCCCATTCTCTCATTGCATCCTCTCTTTCCCTTTGCCTTTGAGTTTGGGCAAAACACTAACTTTGCCTCCGCTCCATTCATTCTCATTCCTTCCTTGGATCTCTTTACTTGGGTGGAAGATGAACATTCCGTCGACATTTGGGAGTCGGAAGAAAGCCATGAAAAAAAAGGGATTTAACATAAAAGATAACGAAACGAAGGCCAATTTTTTCTGGGTTGTCTCAGTACAGTAATAGCAGAGAGCGGCTTCCGAAGTCGTTGTCGAATGCGGTATACATACAGTCGTCGTCAACTTGAGAAGACTTAAAAGTGAAGCAAGCCAAAAGCTACCCTTATGCCATACAGTTAAGTGTCTCAAGTATGAATATTGAATGGAGAAAAAATGAGAAAATCCATTCAAACTATAAAAACTAAAATTGCTAAATGCGGATCCCCTCCCATCCATGCATCCCTTCGAGTCTATTCCCAGAACTTCCCTTAACTGAGAATGCCTGCACTAGATTATATATCTTGGAATTAATTCTGAGAATTGTTTTCTTTGAATTGCTGTCACACTTTGGAAATTCGGATTTAGCTTAGATGAAATAAATAACCTTACGTGTACTACTGCTTTGACTTTTTTTAAAAATTATTCAAGGAAAAAACAACACGAACAACATATAATCTTTTACACATGAAAGAAAGCAAAGGAACAAAACAACAAACAACAAGGCTGTATACTAAATTGATGAAATATAAAATTGAGCCCTACGTATACCCACGTTCAATTTTGACAACTACTCTTTCAAGATAAAGTAGATCAGGCCATCTTAGGCAATAGGCATGGGCATACTGCAGACAGCATGTAATATGAGCTATAAGAGCAAGGCTTAGATATTAGAAGCCCGTCTAACGTACATATTGGTAATACAAAAATAATTTGTAAGGAGGCAGGCAGTCCATACTCATAAAACATAGGCTAGTTCAATTTTGCCAAAAAGAGCGGAGCGCACACATTTTGTTTCTGACATATTTTCCAATTTTTTTTTCCTGGATGTTTTGTTATTGTTATGAGTTACAAATTTATAATACCCAGAATGACTACAGATATAGAGAATGTGAACTACTAATATAAATAATATATAGTTTAGATCATGAAAAACAGGACAGTAAATCCTTACCCACACAGACTCGACTTCGGCTCATAGTAAACATGTACAGGCATACACACATACATTAGAAAGCCATACGCCAAGCCATACAAAACTTGTAACGTATTGTATAATAAACCTATGTATATTTCCTATGTATCATATTTCTGCATACGGCATACGGCATACTTAACCCTAAATAAAAGACTATTAATCGTAATAGTAGTACGTAGTACTTATTATTATACAGAATATATCAGTATAGACTCTCTCTCTCTCTTTCTCTATCACCATGATTGCTACACATAGTGAATAAAGAGTCCGCGGTCATCTGTATCATCATCAGTCTTATGATAGATGCACGCATCCATATTACTTTATCCACAATTTACAAGCATTTATATTAGAATTCTACAGTCCATTAATTTTTTTTTACCTTATCAGAAAACTCCCTCATATCCTACAGTAATTCAGAAAGATTTACTTCACATAGATGTGTATCTGTTAGTTTCATCTGTGCCTACTCCACCACCCCTACTACTCACATAGCTATATAGGTATATATAAACTGGATTGTAAATTTTATATATTCTCTACTCCCAGACTTTTATGCTGTAAACTTCAGTTCTCACTTGAACGATGGATGCGGGCAGGCATATGAAATGTGTTGGCCGTCTGTCTCCACGCCTACATTACATACACATTTTTATATACTAGACTAAAATACAGTGTGAATTGAGTTCAGTTCTCTTGGTTTAAATAATAAAATAAATAATAATATTATTACAGTATGTAAAATATACAACATGCGGATACGGATGTCACTAGTTCATTCTCTCTGTATGTATAGTGTCTCATTTTAAATCTGAGTACGCGTAGCATAGCATAATAATAATACTAATGCATGCAGAAATTTAATGTGAATGGAAATTAATACACATACAGATATAATAGTACAAACTCACAGTCTGTGCTTGTCGCTGGGACTGTACTACACACTCGGCTACACAAGTGAAGACGTTGATAATAATGTAGGTAATGTCGTTGTCGATCTCAGTGATAATTTAACACCCACACATCATAACAACGTAATATAACATGATAATATAAGCGAAGAGAAGATCGAGATGATCATCGTACGCGATAAGATATAAACTGAGAATTTTTTCAGTACACGGTACAGATATATAGATATGTAAATGGGATGGGAACGACTGATACCAGCAGAGCCTGATAGCTGTACATAATAATAGAAGGGAGGTGCAACCACGACGATGACGGCTACATAAAACACGTGTACATATTTGATGATTCCGAATTCGATTTTCGATAAAGATTTTTCAATGTAAAATGAAAGGATAGGTACATGCACGTCCTTCTATTCCAGGACACTACGAAAGTAAGCTAAAAAAGTATACACGGAAAGAATCGTAGCGTGTAGCGGAGCCGTAGACTTAACGTCTACCTCTATGTAGGAGAGGGGTAGACCCAACAATTTTTGAATAATAGATCATACCATATAAAAAAGCATGTTCTACAACTAGATTTACATAAACCAAGTTAACTACTGTCTTCATCCTTAAAAAATCTTTCACATTATATTTTGCCATTCTCAGACCTCAGAGCAGAATAGTATTCCTCGGCATATCACGTTAACTCCTGTTCATGTACGTACAATTGCTCAACTTCATAAAATAATGACCGTATATCATATTGTACTGTACTGCTTTACAGCAAACTTTTACTGCACAGACGTATGAGCACACAATAGGATCATTAGCCACTACGAATAAATGAGTGAACAAAAGTTCACTATACCATTCATTCTTCTGCACATCCGTCCCCGTCTGTGGGTAGTCACTATAGTTGTACAGTAGTGTTGTTGTAGCTTTGATGTTGAACACATGCATTCAGTGCTCGTTTATAGTGTGCAACGTGAATATGTCAAGGAAATACCCTGGGATTCCCTTCGGTCGATTTCCACTATGGAGGGGAAATAATTCTAGCTAACGCTTCAAAGAACCGAATGATGTTATATATATATATATATATAAGAGAGAATATAGTACAGTCTAGCCCAACCTCGTGTATTTAAAATATGGTTATACAGATACCGCTTACACCCTTCTATTGCCATACGTCGTCTCCTCGTTCATGTCTTCAGTGATGTAGGTAAAAGTAAAATTACAACAATATCATCGTACCGTACGTATCTTCATATGCACGTAAAACTATGCGAGTTCTGTGTGTTTGTTTCTGAACGTTGATTTTGGTATTTTGGTTAATAGTGGTGTTTACAAATACATAATACAGTAGCAGTCGTAGTAGTAGAGTGACGATAGACGAAATTAATATCTATGTACATACATTATATACGATTCTTAATATTACAAAGTGTTGCTATACATATCCGTTGATCACTACCGCTGCACAAAGTTTATATATGTGTGTAATGCTTCGTTTCGGTGTACTTGCGTACATCAACAACAACAAAAAAAACTAACTTAAATACTATAACAATCATTATTGTATCGCATATTAGTAGTGCATATACCTACGTCTCTAGGCACGGCAAAATAAAAGCCCAACTAGGTATGTAGTAGTAGGTATGTTTATATATATATAGGTATATGTAGGTATGTTAGAAAAATTATATTGGTAAACTAAATACTATAATAATGTGAATTCGACTCAATCATCGTCAAACTTGAAACCATCTGCCAAATGAGGAAGTATTTGCATCGACGACCAAGCCAGGACCCATTCCACTTCCAAACCACTTCCGGTACGTGGAGTCAAAGTCTATTGGTGAGGTATTTATAGAGGCTGAAGACTCAGTCGACATACTATTACTCATGAGTCCGTCGTGCTGCATGGTCATCATATTCATACTTATCGTGGGATTTAAAGTATTCATTCCATAATTGAAGAGAGATCCAGAGGAATTGCTTGTATTACCACTACTAGTCGAATTATTATAGTTGTTACTTAGAACCATTCCTTGTTGACTCAATTTACTATTCACACTAGTCGACGAATTGGAATTGTTGGCACCCAGTGGATGTTGGAGATACTGCTGTTGATTTGATAGATTTTGATTCTGATGATTGGACGAGACTGAGGTTGACTTGGAGGATTTTGAATGACTTGAAGAGGAGGATGTCCCAGAGTTTTTACGTGAGGAGGAGGAACTTGTCGTTGTAGGACAGCAACAGCAGTAACAGCCTAGAGAATCAATCAATAAAGTTCCTTTTATTAGCTCTTAACCATCAAAAATACGTCCTGAAGGTCTACATATACAATATTTTACAAATACATAAAAATAAAACACACACTTCCATTGGAAATTTTAAAATAGCTCGCTCAAAATTGCTCTCGCTCTGTCTCTCTCTCTCTGTCCTAAAATGATTTTCTTAGGTTACGGTGAACGTGTAGAGAGTAGACATACATCACACAATAAGTATATGTTATCTTTAGAAAAAATTATTTGGCCACGTTACGGGTCTATAGTACACTATAAACTACACTTTGCAGCTCTAGCTTTGACTCAAATAGTCTAGCGATAGTTCTAGTTCCACGCCGTATGAAGTAGGTAACTTCAACTTGACGTTGTTTAAAACTTTGGGAGCTGTAGCTTAAGTTAAGCATCCGGCTGAACTGAAATACCCTCACTAGGTAATACACATAAGGCTCATTTCACGCCAAGCAAGCATGCATGGAAGCAAAAAAAACTTGCACATTCATTCCAAGCAAGCATACCTGACTAGATTACAGTCATTGTGTTACTATATACGCTCCGCTATATATTAACGTGAAGATATATTGGACTGCGAGGCAGAGCTCAACCAAGCAAAATAAGACACACACACATAATTCTTGTACTTACTCCTACGTCCTCTGCACAAGTACGTACACCATCAGGAAAAAGCAAGCAACTTGGCAAAAAACAGTTCAGTATAGACCTAACCCAGTGTTGTATTATATTTTGGTTTCATTTCCATACAAAACAAAATTCCTCCATGCACGGCTATAGTATAACCATCCTTACATATGTATCTGTACATACATACATCCGTCTCTCTTGTCTACCCCATTGTTGCTAATGCTATTGCAATTTAGAGACCCAGTCTTCTTACTTAAACTCAACACTTGGTCTTTGTTTTGTTCTCAGCACAGTTCTCATAATATATAGCTATGTACACATGTATGGATTTCCAAAGGAAGAACTTGACAGTAGAAGTACACCTACAGACAAGACGGAGCGACGACGAGGACGAAGACGGAAAAAAATATTTTCATGCGAGAAAGTTGAAGTTGGTTAAGATGGGAAGAAAACGCTCAGATGCGGAATACACGCTCTTTGGTTTTTGGAGCTCTCTTTGCTTTAGCATTGCCTTGCTTCCTTCTAGCATCTTCAGCTCTTACACACACACACACACACACATCTACGTATACAGGGAGAATACAAGTGCAAGACGAAGAGCATTTTAGATTATAGAAGGGAAAAAAAGGAATGGGATGACTCTTCTCTGCTCTCCACTCAACTCGCACATTTCCCATCAAGCCAGGAGGAAGCTCGTCTCTACGGATTGTGCTCTCTACTCTTTTTCACCATTCAACATCATCCAGCCAGACAAGTAAACTACATCCACTACCCCCGCCAGCACCAGAACCAGAACCAGTACTCCTAGCCCCAGCTTTTCAATGCCTTCCCTGCCTTCGCCTTTATTATACACATGAAATGGAAGCAAACCATCAACCTTGCTTTTACTCACCGTTTTCATGCTATCATACTAATGTCTTGGCTGTCTGAGCGCTCTCCACCATCTACAGTCTACATACTTGAAGAAAATTGGGAAGAACATGGAATTTTATATTGGCACATTTGCCATTTACTTTCCTCTTAGTTCCTCCTCCGCTTCCTACTGCGGAGATACAAGCAGGGAAGCAGAAGACAGAAGAAAATGCTCTTAACAACAAGGAGGAGAAGAACACACACACATACACACGCTCGCTAAAATTACAATGACGACTACCTACAGCTCCATGCTCTACGCTCCACAGCCCCGGCTGAGTCAGTCTAACTAATAATGCAATGTCCATTAAGATATGGATGAAGCTATTCTATTCTTTTCATTTCACAGGACCTCCTGGTTGCCATGTCTTTTGGGTCCGCCTGTCGCTGTCTCCTGTCTTCATGTATCTAGCCATCCATCCATCTATCTGAGTGCGGAGCTGGGATACCTAGAACCATTTCGGCCCCGTCCTGCCGTCATTTTGTCATTATCGTCATCATATTACGTAAACGTGTAGGTCTTCATCTATAGGGTAGTGCGATTACACATGTAGGTACGTCACTTTACAATCACAATCATTCCCACTCCTCCAGAACAAGCCATAGGTATACTAGGTAGGTATACGGAGTAATATATTTCCTATAGATAATTCATTTGATATATCACCCCGCAATCTAGAAGTATGGATAGGTACGAAGTGGCAGCGAGTTCTCTATGTTACGTGTGTCTCTCTCACTCACAGTATGAATCCTCCCTGTGACTGTAATAAATGAAACCCTAGACTCCACTCCACATGCAGTTACTAGGTTAGCACACCGCATCGTAGCCTCTCCTCTAGAATTCTAGCCCATTGGTTTTAACTCTGAGTTACAGACAGTTTTCCTTCCATGTATTTTCCTATTTTCGTCTTTCTCGCATTTTGCAAGGTGGCTGTTTCAAGTTACTCAAACAGATGATATGAGTTTCACTGGCGTCGACTGTGTTAACTGTGTTACTGCTCGTGGTTACAGTCATTGAATTCCTCCGTAAGTATATAGTCACCTACTATAATTACACGGAGGAATCTACATTTATAGAGTAAGGGCCTACCTATAGGCTCCGCTACAGTAAGGAAAGAAAAGCCGTCACCCTAATGAATCGACAACTCGATCTCATGATAAAGAAGACAAAGCATCTATTCCTCCCCATCGCATCGGAGTTCTCCGTTTCCCCAATCCTCACGTGTTTCCTACCAAAAAGTTTTCCTTTTGCAAAGCCAACCCAACCAAACCGTTCCTCTTCACTTCTACAATCTATATTCCCTTCCTTTCCTCTCATAGATGTAATACACCTTGGTAGGTCTTGGAGACGTTGCGCTAGAGAGAGAGCGTCGTCCAACGGACCGACGGACGGATGGAATGGAACCTCCTCTAAGTGTGGGTATAACTTGAGAATAGATGAGCCATTATAAGTATAAATGAGGACTATTTCCTACAGTTCCCAATATCTGTCTAGTACCATCATCATCAACATCGTCATCCCAAGAAAGAGTTGAATTAGATACATGGAGATAAAAGGAGGAGGAACGCTGAACACTTTCATGACAACGGTAACGCACACGGAGAGACAGACACACGGGCGGACGAAGAAACCTAGGAGCGAGAAGACAGGCCGACAGACAGACAGAATCCCAGCAATAAACTCGCTTCAATCTTCAATAGCTTGCTACATTGCTGAACATTGCGATTCTCCAATGATTTGGCACACGCTTCACGACCAACGATAAGGACATAAGGAGTATCAGTGCAGTGCTTGCCTATGATGCAAGACTCTGATGATGGGAGCTCAAGAAACTTTATAAGTTGAACCGGTGATAAGCAGTGGTGAAGCCCACGTATGAGAGCATACAGTGATAAAAAGTATTGGAAACTAGAACTAGACCGACGGCAGCAACCTGGCTGATATGGATATGGAGTAGGCACTCTACATTATGCACTGGCTCGTAGGTAACTTGACTAAAGTTAATTAAGGCCTGGTTAGATTCTGGTTCTGGTGCCTGCCTGAAATTACTACACATATCTGGTTCATTGCTATTGCGAGAGGATTTATTTGATTGTGATTGTGACTGCGAGGGAGATGCATTCATTTTCATTGATTCATCCCTTAATATACATATGATCACTATCACAATGATTATCCTTCCTATTCTTCTCTCACTAGCTAAAGAGTGGCCATAGCTCTTTGTTCCATCCAACGGAGTACAAGCATGAAACTACTACAGGCAGAACAGAGGTGTCTACCTCCTACTCACGAGTAAAGATGATATACACAGTTGATACGAAATCCAGACAGGTTAAGTCCTCAGTCCCTCTCTCTCTCTCTTAGACGATTCCCTATGTACATATACCCAACACCATACCAGTCATCCTCGTCAGCAGATGGTGGCTTTCAAATATCGAACCTGAAGCTATAGGAACGTCAAGGAGACTAAGACGAGATGTAATGGATGGAAAATATCCCGTACTAAATCTGGATCATATAAATGTCACCGTCACCGGTCATCAGACCAGACCAGACCAAGTCAAACCAAGCCCGGCCAGCCCAGTCTAGCCCCAGACCATGGCATTGGATTGTCAGTAGTGTAGAAGGAGGACAGTCTCATCGTCCATGTCGTTTCTCTCCCGTGTCTTGAGCCAACCGATCCATGGCCATTAGATGTCTGTCGAACCCATCATCAAATTGCTGAAATCTTTTCTACTTCTACTTCTTTGTCACGCCTCACCTCCATTTCCCAATATTCTTCACAGCTCAGCTTTTGGTAGAACATAGAGTTGGTCTTGGTCTTGGTATGTCTCGCTTTTTTTCTCTCACTCTGTCCTCCCTTCACTGTGCATACATACATACAAGCCTGAGAGAGACTCAAGCCTCACTGTATGCCTAGGTTCCTACTCTCTGAAAACCCCAGAACTCTAGAACTAACAAGTGCTCTTGAGCAACTTGGCAAAGCTCGATGAACAAACATAGTCTCTGTCTATTCATCTTCTTTCATGGCCTGCATAGGCCTATCCAAGTTTAGGTAAGCTCCTCAAAAGTATACGACGTCGGCATCGTCATCGTGTGCCAAAGTCTACAGTGCAGTGTTCCCTGCGTCCCTACCACATCCATACATACGTATACCTACTTTTATGTCCTCTCATAAAGCAGCCTTAGTTGTGAGGCTTACTATTAGCTCCAAATGCTTGATGTTCTTCCAATTGCTTTTACTAGTTTACTCTTCTATGGACCTATTATTATGTATTAGCCTTTGACTAAAATGACGGACTCGTTCTCCCATTCCATTCAAACTTGAAGACATTCAGTGCTCAATAATTCCCTCAAATATGATGTGCCCAACGAAGGATTTATTAGGCTGTTTTGCTAGGGCTCTCAATTCAATACAGAGCTGAATAATGCATGCTAGGTAGTACTATACTATCCGCTTTCAGCCAACGGTCTCAAGCCGTGGTACCTATATTTACGCAGTAGCACACACACTCACACACATGCATACCAGCCCAGGATTTCTGGAGACGAAGAACGAGTCAGAGAACCATTTCGGATTATTGAGGCCGTCAGAGGTCAATAACAAAACTATATTGTTAATGTCCAGGTATGTTATCCCATTATACTATGGATTTTCGTTCTCCACTCAGTATTTTCATACGTGTTTCATTTGGTCTTTCAAACTTCAATCTATCTACTGGGTCCACCTTTCACATTATACACCCTTATGCCATTGCCATATGAGATAGATTGCATGCAATGGCGATGGGAATCGCAATCCACTGCCAACCCATGTATACGCTCTGTAAAATTCAGCATTCAGCTTCCAAGACAACTACTACAAACAATGGGGAATGGGCAATATTACAGTCATGCAGAAAACCATTCTCAATTCCCATGCATATACGCTATATAAAAAAAACCATCCACCTCACATATATACATATCCATAGGTTGCTTCTCTCTCAGTTTTGAAAGGCACAAATGGAGGACTCAACAGTGCGCGGTGATCCCATCAATTTCCACCCTCACAAAGAAATACATAACTACTAAGACTATCACCTACTACATCCATGCATGCAATGATGAAGTAGCTAGAGCAGAGCCGAGCATAACAGAACAACACAGAACTTGGAAAAGTGTATATAACAACCGAAACCGAACCAAGACCAGCCCAAGACGTAAATACGCAGTAAATACATACATATACATACATTTCAAGAATGTTCACCTTTTCAAAGGAAACAGATAGTTTCACTCCGTTCCTTCTTCGCTCACATTCACATTGCCCTGCAGTCTGCAGATAGATACACCACACAAGCCCGCAGAGTCTCAAGAAATCGAATATAAAAATACAGAATAGGTAAACCACGAAGAGACCCTCGCTCGCACCAATTCAATTCCTTCTAAGTAAATTCATGCTCAATGTATATTTGTGCAGACCTAACTCTGTAGTGAACTTCTACCATGCAACTGCAAACCATTTTGCTTTATTGAAAACCCGTACAAATACAAAGTCCTTCTGTATAAAAGCTTTAATTCAGTTCCACCAATGCAATCCCAATCATACTGACGACTAACTGGTCGTAAATGTATGGACTCGTTTAGAAACTTCAAATAGATAGGCAGGTTGTGAGTACTACACAAAATATACATGCAAGGACGTGTAGCCATATAAAGGCTGCAGGTCTGTAGTCTGTCTTAAAGTACCGAGCTTTCAATTTCGGGTTTGAAAGAACCTCAACTTATTTCGCTTGCAGGATAAACCTCTAATAAATTTGAATGACCAACAATAAAAATAAGTATTGACAAAACTTTAAGGACAAGCTCACAACTTAGAAGCACAAGTATTGACGAATGTCTTACTCCTCCTATCCTCAAAATCCAGCGCCGACAGTGAAATGGGTCTAGATATATGTATGTTATATATGTATATACCTACGCACATGCAATTGAACATATGTGGGTGCTTGTGAATAATCAGAAACTGTACTATAGCTACAGCACTCATACACACTCAGCAAATTCCATTCTTAATGTAGGTTCGAAGGTACATCTTTCAATGTCAGTCAGGAACAAATAATGACGAATAGCTTGGCTGGCAGTGCAGTACTGACTAGAATTAAAAAAGATAATTTCCTCCCAAGCACACACTCAGTCCTTGCACTGAGATGTGTAAAGGAGGGCATACAGAAGGGAACTATAACTACGTTCCATTAGTTCCATTTGTAAGCAATTATTCTTATTCTTAAGAAAATGATATTCAAGTGCACTACGGTACAGTTCCTTACGTCTAGGTTAAGACCGACTGGTCGTGAGAGACTAGTAGACTAGGTATAAGCTAAAGCACAAAAAAAACAACCAGCCCACCACATACCTTCTTGTAAGCTAGGAAAGTACTTACTAAGCAAAAAAGAACAAAACATTAAGCCCGACTTGTCATTTCCAGTGCACATGGCATGACCCATCATCCTTCGCTCTCGTTTCGTTAGTCTTTTGACCGTCGTCAATCTAATACGAATTTAAGTCATAGGGTGGGCATGTGATAGGAAGAAAGGACCAGTGGACCCTAACATGTCAAAGACGCGGCCAGGACAGGGCAGGACGGACGTAGACGTGGATTCACACTAATCGTAAATCGTAAGTCTTCTCATTACTAACAGGCTCCAGTGCAGGCTAACAAGTATCTATTTCATGGAAAATGAAAACTGTGGTTAAGTCTGTCTCTCTTGAATACAAACTGGGAATAACCGTTCATTCTCCATTCTAAATTCTTTCCAATCCATCCATCCAACATGCTCCTTAGCCGTCTCCTTCTAAGCAATTTGAATTTGAGACGAAGTGGAAATGATGGTTCAGTGGATTTACTCTCAATGCTCCCAGCACTCACATCCATCCTATCCTATCATTCCAAGCTACGGCCTGGGCTCAAGTAAGGAGAATAATTCTAGCTGTTTATGGGTATCTATACGTCTCCACTAAGAAAAGGAAAAGAAAGAGAAGAAAGCAGGAGATCCAGATCCGCGACAAACCTTCACAATTTTGAATCCACCAACCAACCCATAGAATTCATGCCATACCATGTTCGCATGTTCCCTCACACAGCCTTTTTTATACGTCTACATGTATATGTATAGTAGCAAACCTATTTGCACTTACACTCTAGCCCTAGCCAGACCCGGTCTGTAGAGAAAAAACTCGTGTGTGATATGCCATGGCATGCAACTGCATGGGGAAGGGAAGAAGATTGGAGTGGGAACGCGAACTTTACTACGAAAGTTTAGAGAACCATCTGGTTCTAGATGAATGGCTACCTTGCATTTATAGGTATGTATACGCTAAACGTTCATAGATATTCAATGCAAAGCAATGTATGCAACAGTTCTAGTCCCCATACTCCCTCTTTTTCGGCTCTAGTTCTGGGCAGCACCATTATACTTCCACAGAAATATAAATACATACATACATGACATCATTTATATATATCCTGCAATCCACGTCGAAAAAATCGACTCAATTCACGGTATTACAGTTCTAACGATGCAGTATGGTCCGCAGTACCCAATACAAAATATGTACAAATATGTACCACCACACTAAAAACCAAAGCGCTCCTTATTCTGTTTTCTTGTATATATACATAAAAGTAACAACCTGAAGCCGACTTTTTATAGCATTCGAGTCTTTGCGTTTCCAACTCCAACACAGAAAATTCTTGTGTGAAATTCGTTCAAATATCCTCCATTAAGGGAAATCCATGGAGAATCAAAGAACCCAACCCATAGCCATGGCAAAATAAAGTTCAGCAGGAATGACACGCAGTTAAAGGACGTACCACACGACCAACTCTCTCAGTGTACTGCCACTACTCATATGTACAGCTAAACCTTACGTCCAACCACCCGACCCCTATGTATATCTCTACCGATAATATTATACACAAAAAATAAAGTCATAGTCAGAAGGTAGTTAAGGATAAGGACTTTAACAATCAGCTCAGCTCACATATGGGCCAAGAAACTCAAGATTCAAGTCTCAAGATCAACGAGACGAAGGAAAACTAAAAAGAAAAGAAATTCTTACATAAATGCTCCCATATGTACTTGTATCACATAGGTAGATAATATGGTGATATGATGGTACTTACAGTTACTTGTGCCTACATAACATACATAGTAGATACCATCACCATCTATATCTATACGCATGGAGAGATCCATGAAAAATTTAAATTCAAATCCAAAACGTTCACATTAAATCGTTGTTCATATCGGCGTTCAGTCAGTCAGTACATCACATTCACATCATAATAATACCATGCTAGCCAAGTCAGACCAAGCCAAGTGAAGCTGATCCACCAAACCAAGAATCAGATGAGTGGAGAGAGAAACATGTGGCTACGAGAGAGCAGAACAGAACAGAACCGCAAGTGTTTTTCAAAACAAGGAGCTCGAGAGAGAGAGAGAGAAAAAAATGTCAAGAAAATAGGATGAAACATGAGCTTATGATGAGGCACTTACTTCGACGATCTGTGGTTGTTCCTCTGCTAAACACACGCATAAATTTTCTTTTCATTCCATTCGATTGCCCTCAGTACAGGCTAAAGTACAGAGTAGAACAGTCGTGCAATGTATTGCACATTTTCACAGATACTCAACCATGTTGGGCTTATCTCAGCATTCAATGTTACACCCAACCAATACACAAAGCCATACATACTTGTGCTTAACATCATAAGGCTCTGTCTGTCCTCTCTGTGCCTTCATTTCTGTCATCTCTCAATCCAAAATTCACAATGTCCCGACGAAAACTACACAGAAAAATAACAGACCATGCCGTACTATTGGATTGGATTCTTAAAATGAAAACTTTAAATTCCGTTTCCAACTTCTCAAACATAGTATATGTAGGTATACCTTAAGTAAAGGCAAACCCAGAGCCAAAGAAGGCAGGCACACAAAGGGATGAGATGAAACTACAAAATACACAACGACAGACTGCAGTATCATTTGAGTAGGTATTCGAATATTCATAATAACCGTCCTACAGTAGAAATGCCTTGAGAGAGAGAGAGCAAAGAGATGAAATTACGTCTACTTGTAACCACATAACTACATATCATATGATTAGTTCTTAGCTGAAATTATTGAATGTCCTCATCCTCAATGCCTTTGTTGATATTGCAGAACGAACCATATACGTGCCCATTTCCATTCCATAGCATAGCAAAATATCATAACTATACGGTACATACGGTACAATGCAGACAGACATTCTCATAGGCATTCCAACAGACTACACACAGAAATAAGTAGAAACCTCCCTCTTGCATAGTTCATAGTTGCACTCGTCATTCCACCAATTCCATAGTCATGTTCAAATAATATATTTTCTGTATTTATATTTTTCTTCCTAATAAGCCTCAATGTAATGCTTGTTTCGTGTCGTTTCGTCGCTCCAAACACACACACACACACACATTCACACACTCAAACCATTGCCCAAACCAAACGACAAGTTAACTCTGTCGATAAGTTTTCTAGATTCCATTCCATTTAGCCATCGCCATCATCATCATCCTTCAATTCCATTTCTATCGCATTTCACAGTATGCTCTTTATCATCCTCATCACTACAAGTTTGCAAGGAAAAGCAAAGGAAAATCATCCATGCATAGAGGCATGCAGGTAGGCTCTGCTGCATGTCAGTAGAACTACTGTATCAAAATAAACTTCAATTCCTTCGTCGCTGCAGATGTATGAGATAATGATAATAATAATTTTCTGCCATGCCACCCCACCAGCCATCATACGCATCCTGAGGAGCGCACTCAGAAAACATTACACTTATTATATAGGTCGAACTGAAGCGAGGACAGCTTTTTCAATCATCATCCTTTCAATCCTCCTCTTATCCTTCTACGAGAAGAAAAGACATGAATAAAACGGCAAATGTCACAATCACAGTATCTTCGTCTTACGTGTTTTATACAATTATCGAGTCGACGTCTCATTCCCATTCAGTACTAGTACTCAACTGTAGCCTATACAGGCACAGATATCTATCCCTTATTATTCCCAGTCATTTTTATTATTCTTTTTTTTATGTACGCGCATTAAATACATAATACACCACCATCATACTATCATTAAATCACACCATATCCCACCAAGTCAGGTACTCAATGCGGTGAATGGTATCCAAATTCAAGGTAGAAAATTAAAGGCACATAAACTAAAACTAAATTTAGGAGAACCATGCATCAGCGTCAGAATCAGCAGAAAAGCCTTACTGTTTGAATTCAAATTCCAAAATGTAGAAATATATCCCAAGACCCAAGTGACTAGGAACATACCTAGGTAATAATTACCTACCTACCTATACATGCAATGGCGCTTGTAGTATAAATCTAACTTTGCTATTGCTACCAAAAACCCAAGACCGACACAGGAAAAACACATACCTACATTTTCTAGCTCGTCTGCAAATTCAAATTTAAATGCATGCCACTGCCATTAAGCTTTCCAAGCATCATTCATTCATACGTACCTGCAGCCTGAATACGAATACCTATGTAAATATACACGCCTGTGTGTCTACATCGTGACAAAATTATTTAGGAATCCTGATTCACATACATATTTTTACTTTTAAGGCAAAATTACAGAATACATGTCAACGTCAACTCACATCAGCATTAGTATATAATATGCATATGCAATTATCCACATACCTATTACAGTGTACATACATTAAAAATGCTTTCACGTCCTTGTGATCAGATACTTAGCAGCGTGTCTCTTAAAGAATCCGTCTTTGGGTTACAATAGTCATGTGACAGCAGTATGACTGCAGTTGGTAGGTTGGTACTGGTCTCTACTTTTACTTTAGTATTGGCAGTAAGAATGAAGAGCGTCATCCCGACTCGAGAACACAACACACCTGCTGGACAATTACAGTGGATTGGATGGCTAGTATGGCCCTGGCTTTAGTACTTTCCTGTATTAGAACGCATTGCAATGTAATGTAAGGTGTTGTCGATGTTGTTCTGTGTATTCAGACACCGGGGTTTAGGTAACACTAATACACTTTGTCATTTTTCAAATAGTGCATGGCATATGTACATGGGTATTAGTAAGCAGTTATTATAGCGCAGCTGTCCAAATTTTTTCCTTTATACTTTGGCCTTATGTAACAGGACGAATGAGTAGAGGCATCATATATAGATTAATTTAAATAGTTAACAATTCGATTAAACTGAGTAGATCTACAAAGAGCAACGTCTATAATTACATATAGGCACATACATATATACGGATGCAGGTATTTCCTCCCCAAAGGGACTTTCATGGCTTTGAATTACAATAGTTACAACGTTGGCATATTGTAAAATATGAAATTGGACTATCTTACACCCACGCCATGGAATCCCACCATGGACAGCCAGTTGAGTCCTAGACGTACCTACCTACATTTGGGTATAATTATATATACCCATCCGTACATTTTTAATATACCACATTGCGTTCTCGTTCCGTTCTTGCTGTTTTTGTTGTTGTTCCCGTGGTGCGGTCAACAATAAAAAAAAAGAAGATAGAAATCTAGAAAAAGAGCAATAATAACAAGGAGGGACGAGGAGTGAATCAAAAATGCAAACGTCTGATTCCATCTGATGTAATGTGAATATTGTATGGTGCGGTATAATAATATATGCAAAAGTCAAAGGAAAATAACTCTGTACCTACCTTCGCCTCAATTGCATGTGCCTCTCTACTAATAGGCAAAGGCACATTACATTTCTATTCTTCTAAATATGTTCAGATACATATAAGTACAAGTGCATTGTTGATGTTCAGCTCAAACTCAAAGTAAGTACCCTCGTACATAGATGTGATACGAACGATGCGTGCAGATAACTCCTTTGATTACAAGCGAATTCTGTCCCGCCTTTCCAAATACTTACATGGAAGAATGAAATTGAAGGGCCTTTAAATTTGAGGTGATTGTGAGTGGAGCACAATTCTATCTGAAAATCCAGTTTAAATCGTACACGCTTACGTAATACTATGTCCGCTTGAAATATGCATTTACTATATTTACATCCTTCGTACTAAAACACAATGGTACACCTCAGACGGACTGAAACGTAGCTATAGCTACTATACACACATTACCTACACACGGATGAAGTATTCAAAGAAAATTTTCAAGACCTTGTTTATACCTAATTTAACTACGTTTTTATGTCTCATGCCTTTCTGCTTACCAGAACTAGACACGACACCCTTCAAGCCCTTTTTACACAGTATCATGAAAATGACACGTTAATGAAAATTATCTTCCCAACCGCACTCATACCAATCTTCCAACACAATAGCAACAGCCAAGTTTAAATTTTGCTTTTATGACAGTCAGAGCAGTATTCTCTACTGCTCAGTTCTCAGGTATCACATCTTGAATTCTAATAATTCATTATCATCGTAAACATAAACACATTTTTAGCCCATCAGCAGAAACAGGCATCCCAGTCCCAGTCACGGAGTCACATGCCTAGGTATATGTACGTCCTGCACATGTACGCAGCCATCACCAAAGAAACTTCAAAATTCCAGTCCAGCCACACACTAAGATATGAAATTTCCATTAAGTTATTACGACTGAAATTAAAATCCTCCATTAAAGCCTCCACTGTCATAAATAATCAATGTGGAGCCCCTATGTACTGGCACTACACAGTAGACGCTTAGAAGCTACATTTGTTCAGTTGGACTTGAAGCCTCCAGTCTTTTCGTCATGTCATGTCATACAAATAAGACATTGTCTATTTTTTCCTCCAAGGTTCTAATTATACTTTTTGTTAGTATCTTCAGCTTATCACATCACATTAGTGTGAATCTTTCTGTTCCTTAAATTTTTAACATCCTCTCAATCCTGAGTACTCGGGAGAGCCTACCTATGTGAAGAGGGACAGAGAAGGAATCCCGCTCTCTCAAGACAGAGAAAACTCAAGAACAGAAACCGTACTTCAACTATATTTTGATTTTCTACATCTATTTCATGGACTTGACTTCACAGAAGATACGATAGAAAAGATACTGGAGAATTTCTTGTGTAGGTACTGATGATCACGATAGGATCCTAGTACCATCCATGGTTCTTTCCTTACCCCGCTACAGCAGATAGGTACACATTACTACCCACTTCTTACCACAGTGTGTTAGTTGTGAAGTCCAAGTGAGATGATATTCATGACTTGTCTCATTCCATTCCATGAAACGCCACGAATACAACAATACAAAAGCTCGGTTTTAAAAGTATCATCAGTCAAAGCTCATGAAATGAAATGCAGTGTAATTTAATGCAATCCAATGGACTGCACTAGCCTGCATTGAAAGCCCAAGCTCAAAGGCACGCACTCAGTCTCAGAGCCTGAGCAGACATATAGCATCCCCATCATCATGTTGATGTGAGGATCTCTCTTGTTATATAACCATTGAGAGAGTTTTCAATCTTAAACTGAAGCCCAAGTCAAAGCCAAGCTTTTAAACCTCAAGTCAAAAACCAAAACGAAAAGGTGTATAAAAAAAAGAAGAAGGTCCAACAATGGTAAGAATGAACACATGAACACTTCTCACTCTCTGACTAGTTCCACCTTCATCCTTTTCAGTTTAGAGCGAAAGAGAGAGAGAGAGAAGTGGAGCCTCCATGGAGACCCTAGGGGTATGCTTTAAATACTGACTTGGATAGTTTCTTATTCTTACTACCTATGCGCATCATCATAATATTATGGCCAGAATATCTACCATCTACCATTACAATCCAGCCAGCATTCGGTCCTCGATTCAATTCAATTTTACCAAAGTGTGTGTAGATACCAAATTCTCAATTCTCAATCCTTCTCAGTTTCAACGGAGCCGATGTGGTTTCCATCGTCGAAATTCGAGTTCCTACATAACTACAATGTACAGATATGTACCCCTTTCTTCACATTCTTAATCTCAACCTAGGCATCAGCATTGCATCGGTATCGAATTCGTCTTCGGCTTCGTTCCAGTATGTTCAGTCCTTCCTTGTACTTCACAGCAGAGCGCTCAGACACTTTTACGTCATGTGCTCAAGCATCCATGTACATACGTACATGTCTTTCCAATCCACAATCCAAATTCACATCGAGTCATCCTTTTCTTTCTCATTTCCTTTTCCAAGGTACATGTGCATGTGCCCACGAGTAATTGTACAGAATATAGCCACGTACATATTTGTTATTGTTATGCGATGCTTTGCTGACTGAACCATATCATCTGATCAGGCTCAAGCGGCCCAAACCCACGAAGAGCAAGGAAGGAACGTGAATGTCTGGGTAACATATCAGTGAGAATGGATGTATCTGCAGATGTAATGAAGTAAAATGCAGTGTAACATGACCAAAGTATTGACTATTGACAAATCCCAATACTATCCCACAATACTTCAGATAAAGCTGACTTATGATGATTATGACTCTCTTTGAACGATAACAACCACCAACACTCATTTGTACAAAGTACTCAGATAAAAAGTCCTGGATCTCAGAATTGTACTGTACGGTATACTTCTAAATTGAAGTGGAAGCATTTCAAAAAAAAAAAAATACGCCAGCAGGGCACTGCACTGCTGTCCTATGGGTAGGACTGACAAACCAAACGATACGATTGAACTACATGTCTCACCGGAGCACACTACAGGATTTTATGCTTTAGAACACATCAAATCTTGCATACTTAAACAGGCTAAACCCAAATTCAAAGCTAACAAAGCTAACCCACTAACAAACAAGGCCGAGGCAGTAGGGAACGAAAATGATAGGGACTGAGACGGGATTCTTAAGGAAATGGAAATATCTGTTGGTATGATGAAAATTTTAGAAGCCGCCAAAGCTAAAATCTTCCCGTCCTCCCGAACTCAAACTAAACCAAAACCTAAATATCGACTTCAACGGAGACTAGCCTAGGCGAGGCAGGTTCGGTTTCCCAATGCTTCCGCATATAGAGATAGATAATAATAATAATAATAATAATATGTACCTATGTAGTTCACCTAAGCATGGTATTATACAGAATAGGAAGGTGGAACAGTATCAGTAGATCAATTCACCTCAAAATAGCATTTCTGTACGTATTACAATTTACCCCTACAATGTACACGTAGGTACATACATACTGCACTGGTTCGATTTTGGTTTTGGTCCTAGGTGAAGTAATGGGATTTCGTTGCACCCTCGTAATACCCAAGTATCGTAAAAAGAAAAATCGAGAAATCTCACAGCTACAGCCTCCAAGCAATTGCTCAGTAGACAAGAAAAGGATTTTGAGAGAATTTTCACCGCTCCTCTCATCTATTCTATTATATTTATACACAGACACTATTATATCTCATTCCTAACATTAAACATTAGATTACCCATGTCATGCCACGCCGTACCAGTATCTACAGCAAAGCATAGTGATGTAGCTTTCTGTTGTATTCTAGGTTACGTCGTCCATCGGTTGAGTAAAAGTGAGTGAGCTAGCTCGTCTATGTCCCTTCAATTTCCAACTACAATACCAAGGTACACCTTCCCTTCATTCTTGAGTTGCATTTATATTCCATGCTTATTTACCCCACCACAAGAATCTGGTGTATCTTCCACTACTTCTCCTTATTATCCTCACGGTGTAGATAAGTCAACCAAAAAGTAAAACTAATCTTGAACACGACACATGTAGAAAAGCAAAGCAAATGCACCTACGTGAATCCGTACATTCTTGAGCATTCTCTATGCTCAGCTTCTCCGTCTATCTTGTCAGATACAGATCTGTTAAAACTTTAAAAAGTTCTTGTCTACGTGTAACACAGCAAGTAGTACTACTACTCTATACCTCTACAGTTCTACAGCAACATCAATGCAACCAACTTGCCAGTACTTCTTCTTAAAACATTTCAGACTCTGTGAGCACAGTCGGTTTTGAAATTACGTACAAAATATATATATATAGGTATATGAAATGGGAATCGTTTAATATGAATGTAGGTATGTACCATCGCATTGTGTAACTAAACTACATATACAATATACATAAACCCTTTCAGCTACAGTACAAGCTTTGGTTTTCATCTATTTTAACAGCCTTGGTAGCTGGTGGATGCACTTACAGACAGCCATATAATTATATGTGCCTTGTTCTGTAAGACGTACATAGTTGCACGAGAGGGTCTTTGTCCCTATTCTTATTCTGTAAGTGAGACAAAGGTCATCACAGCATCCTTATCCTTCTCTCGACATACGCAATAATAAAGGATCCGTTGTTTGGGAAGAATGTCATAACTACTTACTCATACGAAGCATCGGTAGTAATGCTAGTGTACGATTTAACAACGATTATGATTCTAAATCTGGACACAAGCACACACATGTAAACTTACAATATAAGAGCGAAGGCCCCTGACTGGCAAGGTAAGGAAGGGTACGTCGGTCCTCCAATTACTGTATTAAGTGCCCAAATGTTTTAAAGATTATCGGCTTGTACTTGTAGAACCTTCAAGAGTTGTTAACTCTAACGTTAAAGGGATCACGGACCAAAGAATTTAAACTTTTGTACTCAACTAGCTCAGCCGGGGTTTTGAAGAACTTCTGTCCCAAAGTACACAAACGAGAGAGACATATGTACCTCCGTACTTACATACCTACATAGGTACATAGACAGAGCCTCTCTTTGAATTGTGAACTTTTGAAAAATCCTTCTCTCTTACAAAACTGTGTTCACATGTATACATGGACCTACTGTAGATTGCAGACCACGAATAATTATCAACTCCAACTCCTTCATTTCTGAGTGGCTGAATGTAATGAATGTAAAAGCTAAATTTTCTAAACTCACTATATTCTCTCGTGCCTTTCTTTTACGCTTCCCATTAAAAGTTGAGTTGAGAGTTTGCTTGAGCAGAGTCTTAGTTTACACACAGATATGTATTCTGAGTCGACTGAACCCATGTAAATAAATTAGCTCCACTATTTCCTTTGTTTATGTTCTAGCTCCGTAAGTCTGAGGCTTCTAAGCCAAGGTAAAATTTTTAGCCGAGTACAAAGTAGTAGGACTGAGCAGCAGAGGCAGAGGCAAAGTAAAGGTAAAAGGTAAGCTAGTGAGTTGTAAATAATATAAATGAATGTGATATATCTTGAGAGCGGAACAACACCAATAAGAAGTCCAAGCTAGAAGAGTGCCAGTGGAGTCTGTAAGAATAAATCGAGGCTCTTTCTCTCTCTCTCATATATATACATGCATGAGTCCATGAGTGTGTACTAGTCTACGTAGGGACCAGGCAGAATGAGAGAGAAAAATGTCTCACTTCCATTCAGTCTGCCTTCATCTGCATGAAGGAGAGGAATCGACGCGGAACGGTTCCTTTTCTCTACATACTTGACTCTCGTATTCCAACATAAATAAGTTTCGTCGCCAAATATCATCAAGAAGCCAGCATGCATTTCCACCTAATTGTTTTTACGGCCCCAGAGCTCTACTTTAGTATACAACAACAAACTACCACTACCTCACCTTACAACTACTATGTAATAACAGTAGGCAAGGGAAACACTGTAATATGTTACACGCTCTCTACGCTCCTGTTCTAGTCTATAGCTTTGGTTTATTACTCAGAGAATTAAAAGTCAGACCCGACCCAGAGCTTTGTATATAGGTATGTACTGATTCGACCAGACCAACACCAACGCCGATATCAAAAAAGCAACTATGTCTGTTCTAAACGTGTTATGTACTCCCAGAACTCACTTGACGGTCTTCGTGTATACCTACAGACACGCTATGCTACTATGCTATGAGCACTGTTGTTGTAAATAGTTTGAAGGAACTATAACTTTGGCCGTCTTGCTCAAATCTGCATTTTTCTCCCTGAATCAGCCATTACAAAAAAGTCGTGTGTGCATAGGTTACTTACAGAAAAGTCCACTAATTGTAAAATGTAACACAAACACCCAACATCACTATATTTAGTACAGTACATTTTATCCATACCTACATGCTCGTATAATAAAGTACACCTGACATGTACCACACCACATGCATACCGCATCCAAAGTCAAGTCAGTAATGTACGGATTTGAATTTATAAGAGAAAACTACTTCGTTAGGTAAACCCACGCAATCTCATCTCATCAGCAAACCTAAATAATATCTATACACTGTCATTGCACTCACTTTTTTTTAAACTCTCGACTACATTGCCTTCCCTTTGTCGTATGTTTTATCTTTAGCATTTTGATAAAAACTTGGCTTGCTTTTTCATAATATTTCTACCCTTTACCAAGCACCATTTAAAACGAGACGAGCCCAGACACTTACTTTGCTAAATAATGCAAAACAAAAAATCATATATTGTGGCAGCATGTAGATTTCTTACCTACCCCATTTGGATTCGGTATTGGGCAGATTGGTACAACGTTCAGTTTTTATAGTTTCACTCTTTAATGATCTCCGTCTAGAGTCTAAAGTGTGTATGTATCTACAGTATGAGTAGGTATTTAAATGCCGCATGGTCTAATTCTAGATTACTAGTCTAGGTATTCTAAGTACGAATCTACAAAAAGTGGAACGAACTTGTGATTAGGTCCCTGTTTCACCCTAGTGTTAAAATTAAGGGCTGAAGCAAAGTGCACAAGCCACACAACTCGACTAGCTAAAAATTAATCCATCTTTACCCTCATTTTAAAACATGTGTATGCGTAATGAACTTTTACATAGAGCATTGAATCAAACACGAAATTAATGAATCCAGTGCTTCCTCGCATTACATTCAAACAACTATTGATAGAACTATTTGTACGGAATGTGATACGAACAAACCAGAGGTAATTAGTTACATAACGAAGGTAGCTAGGTATTTAAGTATTGATATACCTACCTACTTGTATGAAGTAGGACCCAATGTAAATTAAAAAACGCACAATATAGCACAACAACACGGATCGTGGATAGAACATGTACAAGATACAGGATCGGATTGAATTACAATCATTCATTTTAACCTCAATTTAATATCAAATATCCGTCTAGGGCTATACATAATTTGAAACGCATACAACACACGCCATCAATGCAACTCAGAGAAACATGTTATGCTCCTGCGTATCACTATCATTGCGATTACCTACAAACAAAATTAACAGCATATTATCTTGCCCCAATCCTCATTACATGAAGCTTAAGTTCATAAAAAACAAGTCAAAAAAAAACAAGAAATTATGACATGCCATACAAATACAGTGCACTACTGGGCCTACTGTGCTACTATGTACTCTAATGCAGAGTACAGTACCTGTAAATCTAAATATATACTTATGATTACGATAACGATACGAGCTTTTAGCTTTCTAGTGTGCCCACTTATTTAATGTTCTTGATGTTCATGATGTTCTGCTGCTGCTACTGCTACTGTTATTACTTCTGGCAGATCTTGTTCTCCTCAGCTCAGCTCAGTGTTCACTCAGCAAAAATCAAGAATGAGAGAAATGTATCGTATCGTTTCCACCCATATTCTCATTCTCGAATGACAGTCATAGGAATGGCAATATAGTAAAGTAGCAACGGTGGTCTGTAGCAACTCAACACAATGCAATTCTCAACATAATAACAAAATCTATCATTACATTGTACTGCTCTGCAGACGTAGGTAATTATGTACCATGTTCCTATGGGTGTATGTAGGTATATGCTGTCGCCCTCGTTTTTTTGATATCTCGATCTGTCTTGCCTTTAGTTTTTGTGAAGTTGGGCTATTATACGAAATCTCGTCGCCCTAATCCTTATCACTGAACATACTCCTAGTCCTAGACCTGGTATACCAACCTAAGGTTTTGTCTATGTCCGTCTCTGTTAACTTCAAAAGCTGTCGTATACAAGAACGAGAATCAGCAAGTTTGAATTTAACCCCAGAAACCCCCTCTTCTTTCAGTTCTGTCTAATTTCCAATTCCTCTCCAAAGGATCTACTACATACTGTACTGTGATGTGATTTCGTTTCACAGTGTGTTTCCGTCTCTTCCATTCCACCCTCCTCTAAAGAAACATCATGATCAGCCAGCGGAGAAGTTGAGGTGAAAAAAAAAGTCTCACATTTATTTCCCAATGGTATAGAGATACAGATAGGGATATCAGAAACAGTCAGTCGAGAGAAGAGAAAAACCCTCGTTTCTTTTCCTTCTACAGCATCTAAATATTAAATTTTTTCTCATGGATGTCATCTAAATACTTGTATGTGATTCTTTTTGATACTGCACACAATGTGTACAACATACTGCAAAGTTTTTTCTTCGTCTTCTGTAGGTTTCCTTTTTCTGCTTCTATTGGTTCTTTCGACATATATATATATACATATATGACTTGACTGAAGACTGCAAATGAGCTGAATAGAAATCAATAGACCCAGAACACAGTAGGTAGTGCATGCATATATACAATGAATATTATTTTAACTTTTCTGACAGTCAAAGCTAGTCGCTAAGCCCACTGTTAAATATGTATGCTGTACTAAATTTAAGTACTGTGATAACTTAAGCTGTAGACTGCCTACGTATGTGTACATGGACGGAAAGCGGTGTCTGGCTCTCGTTTTAATGCCTATAGGTACCTCTGCCGTTCATACTCTATTATAGACTTTATGTATAATTATACAGAGAAGAAATGAAACGAAATCAAATGAATTCAAGTTGATAACGATAAACACAAATAGAAACGACAACTACTACATACAACTGTAGCAAAGACTAGTATAGTAAAACTAACTCAAAAATAATCGTCAAGAGTCACTCAAAGTTATCGTAGACGTGGATAAATCCAGACATAAAAAGGAAAACGACCATTTCTGATTCCGATACATATATAATGGCTACAATAATAATAATAACTCGGGAGCTGAGGTACGTGTACACCACCTTTCAAAATTTTCAGAGTTTTCACAAGTAACCTAACTTAACAAAGGAACTCACTCAAGCTGAGGTAAACCTTTTCTTTATTTTTCAATCATAAATATGTTATTCAAATATTCTAATGGTATTTTCTGTACTCCTCTTTGAATTGTAGACTCACATTTTATTAGGTCTGGGATATATATATGTGAAAAGAAAATTGGGGGTACCTCCAAACTTTCTTTCCCTTATCGCTCAAAAGATTGGTACCCTACGTACCTACACACATTGTACTCAAAGTAACATTAAGTGACTTAAAATACCTACCCAAGTTAGGATACAACCTAGGTAGTAATATAGACCCGGCAAACGTGTTGAAGCTTAACCTGAATTTTTAATCATCCATATCAACGTTACCCTAACCGACAACGGTACACGTACATATTTATATAAACGAACAATGTAAGCTCTTTTACGGTGTATAAAGTGTATAAATCCATAAAATTTTGGGGCGAGCATTTGCTTGGTGGCAGTGGCGGAAAAAAATAAGGAATGGTCCGCTGTTATGTCACGGTCATGTCTAACAGTAACTTACTGAGCAGGGACGCAGACGGGAACGGGTGGGTATGGCATGGTGTAAGTCTTAAATTACATAGACAAATATAAATTCATACTTCCTATCCCCGGTCCATCAATAAATGTTGGGGATGCAATTCCTCATTATACCTTCTGTATTCCCGTGGTCACCTTAAATCGTGACTCGTGACGTTCAAATAGACAAACAGATGTATGCCTACCTACATACTCCCCAATATACACATTGCAAAAACCGGTTTGCTACTCGGAACTCTCTACTCAAGGCAATGTTGGATTTGGGGCTGAGTCCGAGGACGGTCGTGGAGCTTCCCACTTCCACATAAAATTTACAATTCTACTATTATGAAAATTCTTTAGTCTGGAACTGATTCTTTGGGGATGATGGGGGGATGACTATGTTTTCACAAAGGGATCATATTGCCATTCTTCTTGTAGTAGTTCCCTTCGCTCATGGAATACTTAATAGAGGGAAAATATGAGAAGGGCTTAGCGCACTGAGGATCCACAGAGACCATCAACCGAATCCTCGATGCGATAGTGAACATATCCATCCACCCATCCATCCAGTCATCCAGCTACTTAAAATTAGTGCATCGAACTACTAACCACCATGTAGCTTTCTATCGCGAGCTTGCCTTCCCTCCTTTCTACCATCGGACTCAAACTACATATTTGATTTTAGTGTTTCAGATTCAGCTGAGAGAAGAAATACGATTAGACTCAAGATCAAGACTGTCAAAGAGTATATACATATGTCCAAATGTCTCATTATTGGATGACGTCGAACAGTTAGATTGTTAGAGGAGCTGGTTTTCGTGCAATGCGTGTGACATCCAAAACGGCGGCTGGGCTCTAATGCCTATCTGATGATGACGACGACTGACGATGAGCGAGAAAGAAACCAGCCTGGAAGCTCTGCCTACGTATACACAAGAACAGGGCAGAAGACAGAAGAGACCAGGCAGAGCTTTAGGAGCTCCTATAAGAACTCAATATATATTATTGACTATAGTCGACTGATATGAAGCTTCTAGCTCAATGTACATTTTGTACATACGAAAAGAAGGACGAGGAACACGACGAGCACAGACCGAGGTTTGAGGGAACAACCCTCTTATATCCGCTTCGTGCTAGTCGACTAGTGCCTCTGCCTAGTCTAGTCATCCTAGTCGTATTTGCGTTAGATCACTTTGCCTCTACAGAAATTTTTCTCTCAATTTCTTTACGTACTCAGAGAGACAGAGAGAGAGACATGGCAAAATAGAGAGAGGAAAGCCCAGAGTTGGAGCTGCCTCTAGCATTCCATTCCGAGCTGTAAATCTTACTTGGATCAAAGGGGAAGTAAAACCGAGCTGGTTCTCTCCATTCGAGTTCTTTCCTAAATTCTCTATCACATCATCAGATCCAAGCCAATCCTCTCTTCTCTTCCTCTCTATTTCCCTACATGTAGGGATGTACACCCATGGAGCATCGGCTAAGTTGTTACGCTTCAGAATACTTACACGAGGAAAAGATGTGAGTTGGAAAACTTAAAGTTTACTTATTACAAGTACGGTACAAAACTACTGTATTACTACTACAGATAGAAAAAATTCAACTTAGGCTAGGATGGGGAAAAACGTCAAAATTTGAACCACGTTTGATTTCCTGACCATGTGTCTGGACTGCCATACTGCACTGTCCACATCCTCATCATTGGAACCCGGAGTGTAGCTGGACGGCCATTCGATCCAATAGAGAAATCCAACTCGTTCGAACCCTTTCATTTTCCAGTATTCGATTCCCTACCCTTCCACTTCCACTAGCAATCCAAGTCGGGAATTCAATATTTTGTAGTCGTATTCAGTAGATAGTACGGGATACGGATACGGACACGGACTTTACGGACATAGATATATAAACGAACAGGGAAGGAAATGGTTTTACCAATGAAATTCATGGTATTATAGATCTAGCAGAAGCTAAGGGAAGCCAGCAACAGAACTGAACGTGTGGACTTCAATATCCTGGTGCTTAGACTTTCTGTCAGACTATATGAAACTTCAGCGTCAATATGAAGGCAGGCCCAACCATATCGATATCCACATTCACAAAGGTATAGAGTACTTGGAAGAGAACGACGGTAAGGTATCTTGGGCATGAAATTTCCAAGAAGGAGGGATGCTTACATTACATTGCTTACTTTCGTTAGTAGTTCTCTGATTCTGATTCATTTCACAGAGAAACTATCAGTACTCCGAGCCAGTATTGTAGCTAACCAAAGCAGCAAAGGGAGCAGTAAAGACTGATCGTTGAACACTCTATAGTTTTCATGAAGTCTCACTTACTCTCTCTCTCTCTCTCTGTGGTAAAACTTTGCGCGTACAAGTTTTCATTTCATTTCTAGAAAAAATTTCTACCACGACGGATAGTCACTACTCAGACTTACAATCAGTGTGATATATTGTAGGTACATACACATATGAAGAACCACAGATCTATACAACTACCATATCAAGTAAATGTAGCAAGAGCAGCCCTATTATACCGTGCCGGTTAGGATAGTTTCGTAAACTAGAAAGGACAAAGTAAGCTATAGCACACTAGGCACCACATGTCATGTGAAATGAAATACATTTGACGAATAACATCTAACATGGGATATTTCTAGTTCTTCTACCCCAGTGGAAGTATTGAATTCGTTCGTCAAGAATACCGAAATTTCTGAATTGAGTTGGGAATTCTTCAGATCAGGCTTCATCAGAACACTACATTGAATTATAATGCATTACAACATCCAGCAGCTCCGCATCCAACACACAAGGCAACGTACTTTTTGAACATATTTAGGTACATACATAGGTGGAGAGAGAGGGGAAGTCTGCCTACCTACTTTATGCAATCGTCCCAACTACATTACCCAGACTCATTTATATTTACCAACCACCGAACCCAGCAGCCAGCACAATTTTGGCGTACATTTTATTAAGTATGCCACGACTGTCTGTACATAGACAGCACATACATATACAGACGCAGATATCGTACCAAATCTCAATCTGTACCCGTATTAGTAAACTACAGCACACTCTGTTGCTGTATATAGGTATACCCTCTACAGTAGACAGACTCTACGGGGACGGGGTTATACCTACATTACGTCACAGAAATGAAGCAGGCAGAAAGTGCTGGACTTACATACGCCCATGTAACGCTCTTACTTACCTACATATACCTATCCATATAATATTTGCCCATAAACTGTACATGGGATTTAATAAGACATAAGACTGTGACCCAAACGAACCAAGGAAGGAATGAAATGAAACCAAAGTTGAAGAACCATGTCATGCCAACATTGCTTATGGTCAAAAAACCTTCACACAGAAAGGGCAACCAAACTCAAACTCTTAAGAGACTCTAATGCTCCCTACATACTTCTCACACAAAGTCGACTGGATTGTGAAAATATATAGTAGTAATCTCCACCAAAAGCTACTACTACATACTCCTTCACTTTCCATACGTACACAACATACAGAAAACGCCAAGCAACTTTGATTCTCACTGTGCAGACTTTACTAGAGCCTCTGCCTACCTACGTACCTCCACAGCAGTCCCAGCACCAGCAGCACACACACAGAGCCGAATATAATTACATATCTGCAGACATGCTTACAGAGTTTTGAGTTGCTACCAAGACCATGACTAACCAAAAACCAAACCAAACTAAAAACATAACAGCTCCATGGAGGAGGTAGGTAGATAGATACAGAAAGGTATATAGAAACAACTACACATAAAAGGAAGGAATACCTACTACGAGACTTTCATTAGATTGCCCTGCCTTCCCTACTTGCCTCAAGACTGAAGAGAGGCCTATGCAGTGCGTTCTCATTCCTCCAACGCCAACCATCATCATTACCAGCCATGCGAATGACTCTCACATGTAAAGAAAGAGCGTAAAAAGAGAAGAAATCTAGTTGAGCTCTCGCTCTTCTCTTGCTTCTCCTTCCAACTTCTATTCTCCTCATGGTTCTCAGTAATGTCATGGCATGTAGTTAGAAGACTAGCATACTTGATACTGCAAGAGCGAGAGCATCCAACATCCCATCGCAAACCCGCCTCACCATGCATTGAAATGGGAGTTGAATTTTTGGATTTCCTTCTTTTAGCTTCACTCCTATTTTCCATGCTCTGCCATGCAATGCTATTTCCTTCACATGGCAGAAGCATAGTGGGCTTCACAGTAACAGAGAGAGAGCCTACTCCATTAACTACATCCTTATCCTTTTGCCAGTGCCAGAGCTAGAGGAGTCAAGTCAAGGGAAGGCAAGGCAAGGTAAAGTTTCACTCACATCACATCCGACACTCACACAAGGATGTATACACACATTGGAGAAGAGCGTCGTCCTAGCCCTGGCCCTCCTATTGCATGTCATAAACGGAGCGCCGAGTATTGGCTGCGAGCGTGTGGACACCCATGGGAAGATATGGAATTGGAAGAGATGAGCTTTACTTTAGGTTTTAGGAAAACAAGAGACGACAGCCCCAGAGTTAAAGCTAGAGCAAAAGGAGCTAACGTCAGGGATTCCATATCCAGTCCAAGGATTGGCATTGGAAAAGTAAAATGAAAACGAGTTGGGCAAAATCCACACTGTGCTAGCTAGAGCAGCAGTATATATGGTAGGAATAGGAGCAGTCGAAGTTTTCCTAGAATTCAAGACAGAGCAGAATAGTGTACGTAGCTATATGTATGTGTGAAAGAGAGAGAAAGGACGAACGAACGAGCATAAAGGGAAGTTGCATTTGGCTTTGGGTGTTGGCCATTCATCAATGTTGAATGGTGTAACAGACGTAGATAAGCACTTATTGCCGGCTTCTACTGCTCCTATAGGACCTACTAGGACTGCACACACACAGACACGCACAACCGAAATTTCTCTCCTCTTCAAACATCCAACTATGGAATAGTGGCTCTGCGACTTGTAAAATGCCCAATGTAATATCCTAGAGAATAGAAATAAAGCCAAAGACATTCTATGTACTACTAGGATACTAGGAAAGTCCTACAACCAAGCTAAAACTTCACACGGAAAGCAAAACAGTGAAACTACTCGTATAAGAAACCAAAAGACCAGAAAAGGGGGAAAATTCATCAAAGCTCTCTCAGTTTATTTAGCAAGCCTTCTTTTTCATTTGCTGACCATCACTGACACTACTCTGACTACTATGATAGGACCAACTAGTGTCTTCATCATTCCATTCTTTCATATCAACCTCACTCACACTCTTCAGACCCAGATCAATTCAGAGCTCCATCACTCTCTCGGCATTTAAACTTTTGTATATATATGTGTGTGTGTAGGCTTCTGGATTGAACTGAAATCCATATCAGAATGAAGTAATAATCTAAACCGTTGTAATCCTCAGATGCTCTCAACTTATCGTATAATAATTATAATATAAAAGTCTGTACTATTCCTTCTGATGAAATCCCATGACTGTCGTGCCGTGCCGTGCCCGTGTATTTTGCCTCGAATCGAACCACGTCCAATATTTCCCACTCGATGTTGATTCACTATGGACTTTCGTCCTTCGCCCCACATCCCAATCGTACATCAAACATAGGTATTGAGCTATCGAAATTCAATTCAACAACAGAGGAAAACATCGTCCATCGCACTTCGTGTACGACAAAAAATATTGGTCGTCACTTGTCAGCATATGAAACTTTTGATGACTACCTTTATAAGTACTATGTAGTTATACATAAAATATTTATAATATATAGAGGTAGGTACTTTGACTATGAACTCATACTCAGTACTCACAATAAGAACGAACTCAGGAGAGGCACTAACAAAGACAGGACAGGACAGAACAGAGCTAAGCCTCACACATAAAAAAAAACTAAAGTATAATGATAGAGATAAAACTGAAAACACTCATGTAGGAACACCAAAATCTAAATGTATTTACATTTAATGGTAGAGAATGTTAAATGTGAAAACACCTGGAAACCGTACAGAACACGTTTGCTTAACTTTTTTGCTTAATGTATTTTGCCATTGCGATTTCAGAGTGTAGATACCATGGACTGCCCTCCACGGCTGTGTACCACCATAAAATATAAAGGGTTAGAAATATGTGATATATAGAAGCACATATAAATGTAGGTAGTAACTTCTATTGGATTAATACCTACGGTCTTTCAGCCTACAGTGCCCATCGTCGTGGGACGACAAGTTATTACGCTTCGTTTGGGTAAGTATGTGGACCTATAAAGTCAAAGTTGACTATGCACGCCTAAGCCAGTCTCACAATGCCTCTATTCTATGTATTATCTGTATATTTGATGTATCCTGTCTCTCTCTCTCTCTCTCTCTCTCTTCAACACTTAACGCTGCTGGTATATAGTAGGCGTTCACTTGATAAGAGTTTCAGATATATTTTGTTTGACTACGTACGTGGGTCCTGGGATCGTAGACCTTTCCATGATGATAATAGCTGAGCAAATAATATGAGGACGAGGATAGCGGATGGAGATGGTAAAAATCCATGGAGTCAGTCAAGGTGTAAATATATAAGGATAACAACAACTAGGAGGTTCCTTAGGTCTTGCGATTAGCTTAGTTCGTCTAAAAGAGTAAAAAAGAGTTCTAGTATTCTAGCTCCAAACAGATTGGGAGTATAACAAACATACCATCCACAATACATTGTCCAGCCCTGTCGTTCCATGATGTTGAAACAGACAAACATGCCCAACCTTATCCTCAGTCCCCACAGCCTTCCACACACACACACACACATACACAACTCAGAGAAGTTTCTTTTTAACTTTACTCAAAATGTGGGACTCATTTTTTCTCTCTCCTTTTCTGTTTTCCAGTTCCAGCAGTTCAGAGTTCCGAGAGACTTCAACATGTATAAATTTATATCTCTTCCCTTTCCCTATATAACTGTACTAAGCACATAGAGTGGCCCCGCGTCATCGTCCTGTCAGTTTGTGTGATGTAGTTTCAAGGTTGTAGTTGTATGTACTTTTATACTTGTGTGTGTAAAGTTTCTTCCTAGTTTCTATCCGTACTCCGTGTCTTTTGTGTGCCTTCGAGTTTGACTTTCGTATTCAATGTAGATGCTGACGCTAACGTTACGCTTTCAAATATACCCTGCCCGCTAGTTCGTATAGGGGTGTACATACTCACCATGACGGAGTTACAGATAGTAGATAGCACGAGCAGATTTCCTCTAATAAATACAAGCAGGGAGCTAAAGAATAGAATCCTGGGCAAGGAACCTACTTGGGCTTTCTTATGCTGAGGGAATTTGGAGGCTCCATGTGAGCTTTCAAGCTCCAAGCCAAAGCAAGCCAGCCAGGGCGAAAATACATTCACATTCAACATTATTGGGACTGGGAGAGAGGAAACCAAGGGATGAGGCAAGCTGAGCAAAGGAGACGAGAAATGTATCCGTGAGATGCAAGCAAAGAAGCTGACTAACATTCATCATTCCTTTCTACATAGGCATATAAATCTACGAAAGACATATAGGTGCCTATATAGGGACACCTACTAAGCTTTACCCAGATACGCTGTCCAATATGCAATGCTTATATAATTACGAGAACGCTTACGCGATCCCAGTCAAAGTGTCAGACGGGGGAGAATTAGTGTATACCTGTACATATGTAATGAATAATATTTGAAGGAAGGCCGAGTACGTGTATGAGACAGATAAAACCTTGTGTAGATAGAGGAGAGCTATGATGAGCGAGCGGAGACAATGAAAATATGGTTTAGATATTGGAGGGTAGGGTTACCTGTGGTAGGGAGTTCCTGAGATAGAATAGATCGCCTCGAATGACCTGAGAAGGGAGCCATTGGAGGGCTCACGTCCGAATCATTCTCGGAACAAACACCGCTGTCAGACCCGGATCCTTTGTCTACGGGAACTGGACACTCCTTGGGAAATCTTGCAGACTGGGCCATGTAGAGATTTTGTGAGGTGGCCGAAGGATTTGAGGTTC
Organism: Dicyrtoma fusca; assembly: GCA_034695205.1. Classification (NCBI taxonomy): domain Eukaryota; kingdom Metazoa; phylum Arthropoda; class Collembola; order Symphypleona; family Dicyrtomidae; genus Dicyrtoma; species Dicyrtoma fusca. The sequence continues at coordinate 11,706 of JAQFZC010000372.1, read as the reverse complement.
GATAATTATTGGGAAACGTCGAGCCGTAGTTGAGTCCCAGTCCGGTGATATGACTGCTGCTGTTGCCATAGCTATTAGGATTACTCGTACTACAGCTATTGCTGTTGCCATGACTCGTCTTGGCGTTGTAGTTATTTCCAAAGAAGGTGGAGAGCTGGATGCTATTGTGGTACGAAGGGTTTAGTAATGAATTCGATGCCGAAGGTGTTATCGCTAGATTGAGAGGCTCCATGGGTTGTTGAGGTGGATTGTGCAGGCTGCTTTGATGTTGCTGTTGCTGTTGATTCATCATACGAAGTCTTTTGTTACTCACAGTCCCACTATGACTTAGAGTTGAGCCCACTCCACCGAAATTGAGGCCTGAAGCAGTCGTGGTCGTCGTGGAAGAGGTGGCTACGGCAGATGCATTCAGAGAAGCTCCAAAGCTGGAGCCGGAACCATGAACATTAGCACTCAAATTGTGATTACCACTCATACTCATGCCACTATTGAGGTTGTTACTGCTCGTACTCCCCATGTTGTTACCGTAGCTGTAACTCAGTCGTTCCGTCGCCGGATGAATCCCGACTTTTTTCATGGCACTGCTGACTCGATTCGTGGCGACGGAACTGCTCGTCCCCCCACCACTGCCACTAGAATAATCCTCATACTTCCCATACGGACAATTCAAATTTAAGGGTCCACGAGCTGCATCACTACTCGCCATTGCTACACTACGAGATCGAGTGACTGAGCCTGACACGGAGGAACCATGTCGAAGGCTCTTGATATGATTACTAGTCATGTGACTTTGATTGTTATGATGTCCTACGAGGGAATTAGTGGAAGTTCCTCGGTTCGAGTTGGAGGAGTTGAGATAGTAGAGGGTCGGGTTCAGGTCATGTCGACTACCTCGGGATAATAGAACACTTTTATGACTCGCCGGCGATGAGGAGGACGAGGAGGTGGAGGACGAGTGCGGGTTACTTTTCGAGCGCAAGTAGGCAGACGGATGGATGATCAATAATGGAGCACTCCCGGGTGGAGGGGCAACTTCCTTTGGTAACTCATATTCCACACTTACGTCCACGGTGAGTGGACGGTAGTAGTCCACCGGCTTGGACATTGCCGATGACTGATTGTTGTATCGCAGCATTTTCACTCTTAATAGCTTGTATATATTTATGCGCTTCTTCAGCCGTTGGCCGTAGATTCACTTCCCTTCTCTCTGACTTTTTTCGCACCAACCAATAGTAATTTTACACAATTGTGGATTTAGTGATTTGTTTTTCGGAGGGGCTTTTTCGTACCACAACTATCTCTATTCAAACACTCTGACAGAATCAAATCATGTCGTGCTATATAGGTTGTAGGTATTTGAGATCGTCGATTGGAAGCTGGGGGAAGACACTACGTGCAAGTTAAACTTCTTTTTTCCACGAGGATACTTTTAGTTACTCTTGCATAGCATTATGGTGTGACACTGACAATTGATGACCACAGAGTTTCATTCACCTTCAGCTTTCCTGTTCTATCTTCCAATCCTTCCAATTTCACAAGTTTCACGTCCTATACGGGATTAACATAAAAACAATAGACATTTAAAGTTCAAGCTACTGACAACTGATACACAGAACATACACAACTGACTTAACACTTTCAACATCCAACATTTAATCATGTTGGCTAATGTAGGTACCTAGTAATGACTCCCCATACTATTTTTCTAGCCACTTCCTACATAGAGCACATTCAACATTGCATTATTGATAAAATTAAAATTAATTCCACAGTCCACACACCAATGACCGACAACTCATAACCAAAAGCTAAAATACCTATACATCGTAAAAACACGCGAACGTTGAACGTAGAAAAACCGCTTCCTAAAATTTCAATCAATTTTAATTAGGTAGAGAAAAAGTATAACCTCAGACACCAAAAATCAGACCCTAACCACCAATGGAGATAATTCATAATTGATAATTATTATCCTTCAAATTACTCAACATAAGTCATAAGTACACACATACATCATATATGCCTACAACCTATAAGTTTATTTTTTAACTCACTGTTGACTGTCAACTGATGACTGACTGTTCTTTATGATTCCTTAATGTCACACTTTCGATTGATTCGAAGATTGATGTCAATTTGGTTGGTAGCAGAATGTCAAATGTTGAATGGATGAAGCACCGAAAAACCGAAATATTGTGTCGAGGATTGAATTAATTGAATAAATCGAATGCCAAAATTAAAACCTTGATGCACACACACAGCTTGGTTTGTTATTGTTTTTCTTTCCGTCAGATATGTAAAAAGTACGTATGTACATCAGAACCGTCAAGTATGAAGTAAGTAACACACACAATTTCGACAGTTTCCTTCAATTCTGTTGTACAAATTTTTCTGTTTTGTAAGAATTTATGTTTGACGTTTCACAAAATTCAAATTCCAAAATTCCAATAGTGAATAGACATGGGCCGACCAAAACACTTTGCCCACTTTCGTTTAAGTTAAGAACTTGAATAAAATAAAAATTAAAAATTTCACTCATATAAGCCCACTGTTTTGCTGTAAGTACCTCCACATGGGAGTCTTTTGGTAAATAAAATAAGTAATAATAATATTATTCTTTGTTGTAAGAAACTGTAAAGCCGGAGTCCAAGTGCTGGCTCTTCTCAGGAGTTGCAGACGGGGAGCGAGCCAGCGTGAGTCTGTCGTGAAGTGAATGAGAGTTGACTCGGTTTATGGAATCGAGGGGAATTTCTTGGGTTGCGACTGACTTGCGAGGGAGAAGCCCACGAACTCAACTCAACCTTCCCTTTTTCAAGCGACAGACGAGGGAGTGCAGACGCAGAGCTCGCTCAGCTGTGCGTGTGCACCAGTGCTTTACCTATCCTTGTAGCTGAATAGGCGTATATCGACATGGATATTAGATCTGTATATTTTTAAATCTAAAAACTGTAATTTGTGAAAACCGGCTTTTTTAAAATCCTGTTTTTGAAAAATAGTTTTTTGAAAAGTACTTTTTTGAAAAATAGCTTTTTTGAAAAGTGCTTCTTTTTTAAAATCCTGTTTTTGAAAAGTACTTTTTTGAAAAATAGCTTTTTTGAAAATTGCTTCTTTTGAAAAGTGATTTTTTTGAAAAATTGTATTTTTGAAACGTGGTTTTGTTTGGATAAATAGTTTTTTTTTAAGTGTTTTTTTTTGAAAAATAGTTTTTTTGAAAAGTGCTATTTTAGAAAAATTGCTTTTTTAAACATTAACTTGGAGATGAGCCGGTAGTATTTATATGATTTAAATGACAAACGAAAATGTATTAGTTGAAGGGTCAGTCCGCCTAATTGTGGCCGATGCCCTAAATGTGGCCATCCCTTTTTCTTCAGTGTCAAAGGGCAGTCACAGTAGATTGCACGTACTATCGAAGAAGTTTCGACAGTAGGAGTGTTCGCTTTTGATTGACCTTTCACACTGGAGAAAAAGGGGAATGTGACCACAATTAGATGCACTGAACCTAACTTAAACGTATCCTTTCAAGCATAATAGACGCCGTAGAAAAGACCTTACCTTAACTAGTTAAAAATTCTCAAATTCAAATATCACATTTTGCACTTTTTGAAAGTTGAATTTTAATGGTCCTATCTTTGAAACTGTGTAATGTTTGTTTTTGCGCTTTTTGAAATTATCGCGAAATTTTAATGCGTTGGTATATGTTTGTAGAATTTGAGAAGATGTGATACAAAAAAAATAGGCAAGCACAATAATACATAGAACGGACGACTTGTATTACCTGTCCATGTTATTTTTCGTCATCGAAAAGAAGCGTCTCGGGCGCAAATAACTTCCTACGTTATTGGTAAGCATAAAAGTACCTACCTAGTCTCGGAGCAGTGTGCTATGTTGTAATTTGTGCAAAAATGTCTAGAGATTGTTTGTTCTTTCGAACAATCTGTTTGTGAACAACAAAGTTTGTTCCTATGCTAAAGATTAGGATAAGAACAATCAAGTTTTTCTTCATTGTTCAAACCCCCAACAGAACAAAGACCAACGTAGTTATTATTGTGCACAAGTTACAGCACTGTCAGAATTTCGTTACAATTTGTTTGTTATAAAAATACACAGAAATAGGAGTGACAGTGACCAATGTACGCCAGTTCAAAACTAACGAAACTTAAAGTGGGCATTGAACAGCATTCATAAATACATACATACATACATATAGGTACCTAAACTACAAACTGAACTCGAGCTACTGTGCTAATTGCAGCATCATTTTGAAAAAATTGTTGACCACGAGCTCTTTATTATCTTGGACGACCTTTTAACTTTTCGACGAGTTCGTATCATAAATAAAACGATGAGTAGGAGTCTATGAGTACTGACAAAATGAGTATGTATACTCACTCAACAGTGAACAGACATCACATGAGCAAAACACTCTCACAAGTACATACCTATACCTTCCACTATCCATAGGCATATTATCAGTACATTTAAAGCCATGATATGCATGAGTATAATTCTAATAATAATAATGTAATTTCTTTGAAATTACAGGAATGAAGGTGAAGGCAAAGAAAAAGGGAAAATAAAACCTTTTCTAGTTTTTCTGCAGGAAGATGCATAAAGTTCCTCTTTAGTTCCTAATAACACTGCACTGTACATAAGTAGGCTCTTGCAATGCACACTGCAAAGTACTTAACTAACTACATATAAGTTGGGTTGTGCAAGTAAAGAGCTTTGAGTAAGAAACCTTTTTCTATTTCCTTAGAATCGGCAGTAAGTAGTTCCCTAATAGCCTTTACATACATACTTCAACTTTATGTACACACTCCAATTATTTTCTCATAATGAACATGCAGGTAGCCAACGTACTAACTAAGACTAGGCAGGTACTAGTAGTTTATAGTTAACTTTATAAGTAGCAATAGTGCTTTCAGCTAGCTTGATGGTACTCGCATTCACATTCAAAATCCAAAATCATTAGGAATTAAGGCAGGTAAGTTAATTACAGTTTAAAACTTGAAGCTTTCTTCCCTGCCTTCAAATCAGTAGAAATGAAAGCTCTGTCATCGTTCAGCCTGCCGCATAAGTACTACCAGTACTTATGTACGTTTTAAAATACATGTATCTGTAGGTAATAGAATAGTTACTTATGCCAGGTGTGTACACAGCTTTTACAGGTCGCTAATGATACTATGAACTTTTGCGGTATTTGAAGATTTAATTAACTTTAATCCTCATGAATTCTAGTTATTGGAAAATCATTGCACATAGTAATTTAAGGAAATTCGTTAAATATTTCGAATAATAATAAATGGAATCAGGATCATTAGTTAATATTCAGGAGCACTTGTCTGCACGGCAGTCCTAGTGTATGTGTGTGTGAAATCATACAATCTAAGCAAATTAAACGTTATCAAACCTGATTTGTATATTATGTGGATTAGGCTACCACTGGAATTTACGTTCACTTTGTTGCTATACGTACATACGTCTCTAGTATGTAAGTACCACTACCTAGTACATTTGTTCCGAGGGTAAAGAGGTAAAAGGGTCCCGGATAAACGGGTCCCACGTCCCAAGCATTAATTTTAATTACTTTGCATAACAAGCGTAAGTTATTAACGAAATTTTGAAACGCATACTGACAACTGATTGTGAGTTCCTTGGGCTGAAGGACAGATATAAACGGACTTTATTTTGTTAATAAAGTTCGCTTCATTTTCATAGAACTAGAGTTAACTGCAATCGCTCAATAATTAAAATCACTCATCATTGATAGTGCATTGAATTTAGAACTTTGTGACGTGGTAAGAAAATTATTTGATTTCTGACTTGGTCACTTGATAAATGTAATTTTTTGGGACGCTTTTATCCGGACAGATTTCCCCGGTACCCTTTCATCCTACAATTGTGCAGAGAATACCTACCTACCTATGCATATTCCTGTAGGGAAGTATCTCCTACCTAGGTAGGCAGTTAGCTATCTGTTCTGGGTTCTGGTGCTGTATGATGAGCATTAGAATCGGAAACAATCACTCTTTTCATTCATCATTCCCAGGAATGTGAAAGAATGGAATGGGACGGTGTAGGAATGATTATCTTTGGAATTCATGGAATACCTTGAATGAGACTTTATGCTTCAAACTTCAAAGTGAAACATTGTCCGTCTCGTGTCTTTATACAATCCAGAACCCAGCCACATCCAGTTTCCAAGGCAATGTACTATACCAACATGTATACACTGTATGACAAATGACATTATTAATGATCATTATTTAATTTCAATTTCAATTTGAAGCTACCTAGGTAAGTAATTCTAAAGAAATTTTCCAAGCTTAAATGTACATATTAGGCGCACGCCAATTTCTAAGTTTCCACAGAAAACCTCGTAATAATCACAGTAATTAGTTTCTGATTCCTTACAACGCTGAGATACCTATAGAAAGCTATAGAAAAGTGGAACACAGGAAAATTTAATATGACGTGCGCTGGCACTGTGCAGTAGAGATAGATTTTGCAAATTAAATATTTGCACGAAGGTTGAATAAACAAGAATGATTTATCAAATTGGATCTAAAAGAGACTTGTGCAATATATGTGGGATTTCAATAATTGCTCACTGTAAATATTATAGAAGCTGCTGAAACAAAGCTATCTTTCATTTTTGAGCATTTGAAACATTGACATCAATATTTGAAAATAGTTTTGTAATGCCTATTCTTTGTGTGAGCATAGGATGGGATTCTTTGACTCTGGGACTCTGGGATGCTGTCAACTATGCCAGGGGCAGTTAGATTCCCGTTCAGATTCAGATTTTGTTTGCCAGTTTATAAATCCTTTCCTTGGTAGGTAGGTACTCTTGTAGTACGTAGTACTTTGACTTTGTTGTATTTATCAGTTTTATCATGTACGCCATAGCACAGCCGCTACTGGGCGCTTCATGATCTCTGCATTGTGTACAACATTTAATCAATTCGTCCGTTGACGCCGCTGTTCGTGGTCACCGACGCCGCCATAGTTTATCTATCTTTATCTGTCTTGTCATCCCAAATAAAACCAAAGCCAAGTCAAGTGAAGCTTCTAGATATCAGACACTATATTAAATTATTCTATTGAATTATTTCCATAAAAAACTATTTATTTTCTTTGTGATTTCATTTCAATGTGTCCACTGTCAACTCTACTAGATTAATAGACTATTTTACGTATGAGGGTAGCTTTGCTGTTAGTAATAATGAAAAATATTTACTAATAACATTCCTGTATCCTTTCTACGTATTTAATGGTCAAGATGCTCTCTAATGGGTAATTTTAATAATGATCACATCAATTAATTCAACTACCATACGGTCTACAATGCAATGGATTGCTCATTGCCACAAAATCAAAACATTTTTTTAGAATTTCTTGATAAACAATAACCAGTAGCCAATACAAATATGTGCTCGTGTTTACAAGCTATTAATGATGCAACACGAGATAATTGTACACAGAAGAAGCCCGTGCTTCTTTATCCTTCTGAATGGTTTGCAATGCATTTTTCATTTCAGACACTGCATTACAGCAAAAAATGTGTTATTTTCAATTTTAAATTAATAAAAGGGATGATTATGATTTGCTTGACTTCAAGTTCAACAGGGAATGAGAGAAATGTGTTGTTGACCGTTTTTCGAAACTGGGCACCTATATTAATATTATTAATGTCCATGTACCTAATCCTGTTATTGAAAAACGTGCCGATAGTAAATATTTTTTATTTACTCTGTTTTTATACTACCTGTATACATTCTGTAGAGGACGTGTCCATGAAGTACTGCACATTTTTTTAAAAGAATTAAATACTCAATCTACAAATACAGCAAGGATGAATGATGCCTATCGGTTGTGTAATGAAATGAATTGTCTGTGTACCTATATTTATGTATCATATAATTACATCTATCTTTTTGCTACTGTATGGTGTAGATATTATAGTTAGCACAGCTGGGTAGACATGGAGGTATCGTGTTTACTGTACGCTGTTGTTGCGTACAGTACATAGGTATATATATATAGATTATCCACTTTTGCTTCTGATCTGGATAGTATAAACTAAAACAGGATACGAAAGGACTTGCATACCGTGTTACAGTACCGTTCAGTTGTATGATAGTGAACGATAAAATGAATTGACATGAAGGAATCAAACGATCGAGTGACGTCATTTATTTGAAAGAGTATGTAGTTCACAGCAATTTGAGTCATTAGTTTCTTCACAGCACTCTTCACACAGTGCGGAAAAGTGAGACGAGCCAATCTCTCAGACTCAAGATCAAGACTCGATCTCTTCCTATCCATGGATCATCATCATTATCCTCAATCCACGTTGTATGAGCTACTCACCAAGTACAGTCAGTAGGAAAATACAAAACAACAACATTAAAATGGACACAGAGAGCACAGCCGAACCTGTAGCATGCATCAATACAAAAGGAAGCTGAACATATTTTAAATCCTGAATGGCATCATTCAATAGTAGAGGCAACATTATAATTATTATTATTTTATTTTAAATTTCAGGCAAGTAAGGATCGAAATCATGCAGGTAATAATTGAATAAATTGAACAAATAATTATAAACCTAAATAGGTGCAGTTGCCATTGAAATGACACAACTAAAACGAGCTGCAAAATAAACTAAATACTGACACCATTGTATTGCATTACACTGTCACTACGAAAGTCATAGGAAATAATCGTACAGGATAACAGGATACGGATCTGTTTATTATAAATGAAATGACTTTCATGTGGTGAAGGTAGTCGAGTCGTTGTGTCGTTAGTCACCACACTTGAGGCTTTGAGACAGTCACCGTCAGGTTCCTTCTGTTTCTTGCTGCCACTCTTGACTCATATTTTGGTTAATTTGTTTAATATTTCCATGTAAATCATGTTAGTTTCCAATTTATTTTACTTCAACGGACCAAATATGACGAGCTTGAGGCGTTGCATTTTAAATGGTATGTAAAGTTGTACAAATTCTGTATTGAGCTACCAGCGCAATAATATTATGCTTCGCTTCCCTGTACTGTACAGTAATTCATAGCATCAAATAAGCCAACACGCGACTTTTTCATTAACAGCTTATTAACATAAACAGAATTAATGCTTACGCTTCTGTCCCTGCTACTCTGATGAATGTACATAGCATGCGGTCATGTATGCAATGTGATTTGTAATGTGTGCCATAATTACATAGTAATAGTGTAGCTTTTTCTACAGAAACAAAGTACCTACAAAAATACAAGGCGACGAAACACAATACTAAGCAATGCAATGCTAGGTATGCATAGAATTTTATTCACGAAATAAATCGATTGAGCAGAAGTATAGGAATGACACAGCTGTATGTACATTCACATATCTCCACACTATCGTGGAATCCTGAAATATTATGAGATGTTAAAGTCCATAAGTTTTGCACTTCCTAAATTTCAACTTGAGATTCTTTACATCGTAGCATTTGAAACATTGTCGAACAATTTAATTCAATGTATACATCCATAGATAAGAACTTCTCGAAGAACTAAGAAACAACTCGAAAATAAAGGGCACTCTATCAGTAAACTGTCGAGTTGATTCAGAATTCAAATTCGAATTCGACAATTCAAATTTCAAACTCAAACTCTACTGAGCTGAGCTCTACGTGGAATGGAATTCTCATAGAAGTAGCGGAAGAGTCATCAGAAACCTTCAAATACTTGACAATGTAATAAAATGTAAAGTTTACATTGCATATTAGAGACTACCTCCTCTGTTTACAATGTAGAATGACAATCTGTACAATTATGCTCATGGATATCCATTACGAAATAGCAGTCAAGGAACACCGAACTTGGCAAATAGAAGAATACACTCTGCACTACAGAACAGTACAGAACAGAGAGGTAAGGAAACATCCATTTCCATCCTTCGTAGCTCTAACTTTAAGCAATCAAATCATCCAAAGTCAAGTTAAGCCAATATTCACAGTTAAATACTGACTATGAGCTGGTATTTCTATCTACTATTGACATCCATCAGTTCAATCCATCTCCACTTTCGACACTGCAATGTGTACTGCCACGTTTATCTCTTTGCCCCTATCCAGTCACATGTTCCTTTATTTGTTTCGGCAAATGGTGAGAAACGAGAGACGAGAGACAAGACAAAACTGATCCGAAAAGAAGACAGAGATTCGAACATAGAGTTCCCAGATAGCAAGTTTATAGATCTTATAGACTTTATAGACATTATGTACCTAGGTACATAAATAGTGTATGGTATTATTAGGTAGTTAGTATATTAGTCAATAATACATATTACATATATTTCTAATTCCTTGACAAATACTACTAGGACTGCTGGCTATAATTTGAAACTCAAACTGAAGCTCACGATCAGCTTTGTAGATGGGAAGAGACGGGAAGGGACAATAATTATTCACAACAGATCGACTGACGGAGGGCTGGCCGAGCCTGTGAACAAGAATAAGATGTGCTGAAGACTGAAGGAAAGTTTATATATCAATAGACTAATAGAGTATAGCTTATATAGACTATATACCTATGGATGCACATTATACAAATATATAATGAAAATTGACATCAAACCAAAAGCCAACATCAGCAATGACATCGACTAACTAGCAAGTCCACGACGGCTTTCAACGTCCACGACAATTCCTTAAATCATCTCAGTTTATGTGAGAACACAACTGAACTACATAAATGACACAATAAGCACACTTTGCGGAGCATCCTTCCACTAACTCATTCTCAAAAAGAAAAGTGAAACTCACCAGTCAGACAGAGCTAATGCACAAACTGAAACGTGTTGAAGTTAAAAATAAAATATTTGATCTTATATTTTTGACAAAATACAAAGCGTGGAAACTGTAGTCTGTAGCTACTATGGATATGTATGTATAGACCTAACAAGTTTAAACCCTTTCAGCAGACTGTTTAACCTTTTCGAAAAGGAACTATATCTAGTTTTACATCTTTTCGAAAGTGTTTATTTCTTGTTTTGACCTTTCTGAAAGTGTTTATTTCTTGTTTTGACCTTTCTGAACATGTTAATTTCTTGTTTTGACCTTTCTGAACATGTTAATTTCTTGTTTTGACCTTTCTGAACATGTTAATTTCTTGTTTTATATCCTTTTGAAAATGTTAATTTACTGTTTTGACCTTTTTGAAAGTCTTAGTTAATGGCTTTGAAGGCTTTTGAAAATGTAATTTCTAGTTTTGACAATTATTTGAAAAAGAACTTTTGTACAGCATTCTTTCCGTGGTTACTCAATTACGAATGGTTTAACTGTGTTCAAATTCCATACTAATATATGCCAGATTTTATTTACACCTTTTGGGAACGTGCAGATAGCACTTCTTAAAACTTTGAACAATCTAGATACGTAGGAATCATTACACTATAGTTGACATTGACACCGACTGACCGACGACGATGGCCGTAGAAGCGGCCTATCCATACAATTATCCCTGGTTTATGCACGTTCCAGTCCAGCCAATGTGTCACTGCACTGGGCACTGGGCAGTGGACAATTGAATGGCCGTGCCGTGCCGAGAGGGAATTCTTGTTTTCGGAGACGCTACCATGTATGGGTGACTGCCCAGTTCCCCTTGTCCGATTGCCCTTTCCCTGTTCCCCTTGGCCAATTGCCCTTGTGCCTCATTCCCC
>JAQFZC010000371.1:0-54905 GCA_034695205.1 Dicyrtoma fusca | reverse complement strand
TTCAAAACGGTCAAAACTAGTAAATAACGCTTTTTCAAAAATGGAAAATATCATTATGTGGACTTGGGACAAATTGCGTTTACACAGACGATTTGTAGAATTTGTACCTTACGCATAACAATGAAGTCAAGAGTGCACGTGCGTTGGAATTTTTTTTTTCTCTCTCTCTCTCATCTCCTGAATACTTTGTGTGAGTTTAACTAATTGTGCCCGCGTGTCGCGTCGAGTGGCGATCGTCTGGCCGTCAGCCGACTGAGAGTAGGAAATAATTATGCATTTATATCTCCGTGGCGCGTTGTTGCTCGATCTGGTCGTGTGTTTGAGAAGATGGACGGAGAGAGGCCACACAATTGTCGAAATAAAGCCATCTAGATAGATTAGCTCTTGTACACGTGCCCTTTAGTTGGCCTCAACCCCCGTCTCTATCTCCACCCATTCTCAATGGTAATGTGTCTAATTTGAAACATTTACTCTGACTTTCTTTTTTTCCCTCGAATAAAAAAGACAGTCTTTCAGGGCTTCATTCATTATCTTCCACTATATTCATCTAATGTTATGATACACAGGACTATGATTGAAGAAAATGAAACCATCATTGGTGAATGATGATGGTTTCAGGGAATGGATGTCGTTTAACTAGAATGAGTCCATGAAATTACTCTGGAAACAGTCATTCGAGACTGCTGTGCTCTCTGGATTTCACAAGTTCCTCGCTCGCTTCACTGTACAACAACGAGCGAAACTGAACCAGCCACGGATAAAGGCTTGTGAAACAAGACGAAAGAGAGAGAGAGAGAGAGTCTATTCATTTGGATCTCTCTGTACGGGAGCAAAATGAGGCACAAATGCAAATGAATGGATGTCTATTTCACCTTTCTCGTCCTTGTATCCGTCCTACTCACAATCAGGATGAGAGCACTGTATGCAGATTACAATTCACTCGTACGTGCGAAACAATACACATGGGCACATATGGGAAAGAGCTGAGGATTCAAATTTCCATGGGAAGAGCGCCTGTAAGTGTGTCTGCCACAGTGGAAGGGTCCTTTAGGCATAAAATTGCCAAAGCATAGGTACCTACCCACACAAACACATCCTCCGTCCCATTCTCCAGGCCACATGCGAGTAGAATTACCGACTCGAAATGATTGGGATGTAATATTAATTTCATTATTTATGGGACTAAATGGGCGGATAGTTGATAGGAACATTATCTGTATCTATTTTAGGGAGATTCCACCAATGCATAATGTCCCTCTCTTTTCTTAGCCGTTATATGTATGTTATGAACCCTCTAGCTTTCTCTGTCTGTAGTTCGTTTGTTGGTTGGTTGTTTCGGGGCATTATTTAACATTAGAGAGAACTGCGAGTGCATTTGTACACATCAGATAGCTGCTATACATCTACCTCCAAGTACCAACCTAGGTACTATAGGTACCTAGTTTTATACACACAAGTTTGTACACGAAGCATGGCAGTAAGACAAGGAAGTCAAGAGCACGTAGTAATGGCGTATAAAGCATTCCATCGCATCGAAAGCCGACCATGCATCCACCAGACTCACTCGCCAGATGTTCAACCTAATGTGACTACGACATTTAACAGAATAAGCTAATTTTTCAAGCCATGGTTCATTTCATGGCGAATCAGTTAGTTCCCTATTAAGCCCTTTATTTTGAGAGAAATAATGTGTAACCGAATGCCGAATGGCAAGCCTATGAATGTATGTAGGTAGGTACATAGGTAGCTGTAGTCGAATCCAAATCAGCTTGCCAAGATCTCTACAGAGTAATTAGATAACATTACTTATACGGACATTCCAGGAGAGTTCTCAATGGGCTTTAGAGCCCGGGAAAGGAGTACATAGTGTAACGCACACCTTCCTCTGTAAATGGGTATACTCAACTCGCGATTTTTGTGACCGTCTTAATGCATTAGGAACCCGTTAGAAAACCCCCAATGGCAAAATCAATCGTCTCTTCTTGAGCAGTTTTGACATTTTTCCGAACTGGTGAAAGTCGGTTTTATTGGAAGCCTTCAATAACAGAAATTTTTATGCACAAATCATCACGAACTTGTTAGAAGCTACGATAACAGGTAGGGCCTTGTGCGTGATGAGTTTTAGATGGAAGTATAGAACTGCTACTAAATTTTTGGCACTTTTGTCAGGTTTCTAAGAAGATCTTCTAGAGTTCTTCTAGAGTGCACTTCTCACAGTAATAAGTCAGCATTGAGTAATGAGGGAACGCACCTTCGCCCGGTAAACGTGGAATGGTACGAATACGCTGGAGTATTACATACATCTGTGAAGAGGCTGTAAACCGCAGAGTATTACCTAATACAGATGCTAGTTACATCTTCAAAATCTGTTACCTAGTCTTGTCAAAAATCACAGTTTTCTATGTTCATAGATACTTTTGCACATAAACTATGGCCATATACATAGGGATACGCCTAGGTGTGCACTTGTTGTACTTTAGTGCCCAATAGACGCACCGAGCATGTTTTGATAGTGGGATGATGTGGTGCATTGTGCGAGTGGTGGGTGTCTCGTTGGATAATACATGTGTAGGTTAACCGACGCTTCTCTATTTATTTGTTCCTGGCAGTGTACGAGCATGTGTGTGGGGCTTTGGTTGAAGTAGTAAAAGGAACTTGGTTGGTTTACATTTTGATGCAGCCGGAGAAGTATTATTAAATTTGTATGAGTTGCTCAGATCCTTGTTTACTTCTTGTTGGCTGAGATGAGCTGTGTGTGAGAGAGAGAGAGAGAGCCAGACAGAAGCAGAGGCGTACAAATGGTAAATCTCATAAATTTAATAGATGTAAGCACAAGGTATGAATTTTGAGAACCAAGCAATTTCTGGGCAAATCTAAAGGAGCCATGATTTGTTTTTCCGCCAATTCTGACTTGATGTTTATGCATGGTGAAAAGGATAGGGGAGAAATGGAAGTGGAAGTGATAGAACAGGACAGTATAGACAAGCATTGGAGATTTGGAGAGAGAGACAAAGAGAGAGAGAGAGTGAGAGGCTGGAGCAATATAGGGAAGAGTGGAGTGGCTGGTGCGTCTAAAGAACGGAATAAGGAAGCAGTTCCTTCTTTCCTTCGGAAACTTTGGATTCTCTTCTTCATTTTCGTCTCCCGGCTCCACTACATGCACTTCACTACTGGACTGCACTGCATCGCCACTACTCTGGGGCCTGTCAATTATGACGTCATAAAATATATAGAAAACACCTTGTTTGAAATGTATAGACATCATTTTTTCCAACTTTTTCAAACAGTTAATATTACGTTTTACGCCTATTTTTGAAAACGGGTAAATCATATTTCCCACAGTGTTTGAAACTTTAGCAGTGCAGGGTTTTGTCCCTTTCAAAACTTGTGATTATTATGTTTTGTTTTTTTAAAGTGCATAAGTTGTATTTTATCCCTTTTTGAAAAGATGAACACCGTGTTTAACACCTTTTCAAAACGTCACTATGACGGTGACGGTGTTGCCACTTTTGAAAGGACCTTCCAGGCCCAAATCGTTTGCTGTCATATTTGAAGGCTCCTTTGGCTACAAGCAAACTACAGATAGACTTTACAACCACATGCTCTATATATTCCACACTAGTTTCCTCCACCACCGCCACCACCTCCTCCTCCTCCTCCTCTTCAGCGATCCACACTTCTCTCTCTTTCGCTCTCTCTCTCTCTTTGGAGCTGAACTGAACGGGAAAGTGGAGTATATAGAGGCTGGAGCGATAATAATATTTCTTTCGTAAAGAACTTAACCAAGAATGCTATGGCTACTCTTCGCCATTCTGACTCACCATACCATTATATGTACAGATATTGTGTATATTGAAGATAATATCCATGAAATAGAATGTAGTGGTATACGTATGTGCCTGGAACGCGGACGTTCCACCATTTTCTCCCTCTCTCTCTCTCTCCTTCATCCAATTCACCATTACATAGTTGAATAGACTTGAAAGATATAGAGAACGTCTAGGTGTTCCCGGGATGTTCATCTGGTAAGTGTCTGGGTTTATCTGATTTTCTTCTTTATGGTCCTCTCTCCCTGTGCTGAAAGTGCGCTTCTGAAATATTAGATTTATATTTTTTTTCTTAAACCATATCAAGAGATTTACCTCGCTTCTTACATATCATCACCGAAAGCTCCGCTCTCTATACCCAGCCACTTCACTTCCCCAGTATTATACTAGGTAGGGAGGTACTTTGTATTTCCTCCCTATATGCTCAATCAAAATAATACGAAGAGAGTCACGTACATAGAAAGAGACTGGATACTCTCCTCTCGAACTGACTAAAGAGTACATAAAGTATTTCACACCAAGAACAAGTAGCGGTAAAAAAAAAAAGTACGGCCTGGCGACGAGGACGTCCGCGGACAGGGTACTATACTGTATCGACGTCTATGGCACTGTGGTGCCACTACCACCGTCCATATTCTCAATCCTGTATACTGAGTGTGGCTTATGGTTTTAGTCAGGCCTAGAATATGATCGTAGAGAGTATAATATAGAGTATGACGCAGTATAAATATAGTTATGATGGTATAGTGTTGTAATATTGTACAGTGACAGTGTGGTTGTTGCCATGAGCCATCTGTAATGCGCCATAAGCTGAAATCGTGGGTGTGTAAGAGCAGTAAAAAGATGATCAGAACAATACCATGTATAAAATTGGGAAAATATGTCTTTTTTTTTTTATTTTTAAAAATATAGTCGTATACGGGATCACCACCGGCTTCGGTAAATTTGCCCACACGGTTATACCGCCCGAGAAACTGGTGTAAGTTGGTCATGAAATAAATGAGATTTGCAATTCAAAATGCCTCATCAAAACATGTTTCCCCGTCCTCGGAATGACAGGGCTGTGTGGACGGGAGATGGAACTAACTTCCCTGACGATAACATCCCTTGACATCCGCATCATGAATCACAGACAGCCGCCCTTTCCTATCACCTCAAACCACATTGCATTCCATTGTCTATTACCCAATCAAGCCTCCACTCCAGCCACTGTCACACAAAATTAATACGTTTTTTAATAGTCAAGCCCTCACATTTACATTTTACGAGGAGCCCTCTCTCAAGCCTCAGACCCGATACCAATCTCCACTCTCTCACTCTCTCTCTCTTTCGTCATTCCTTTTTAATTTTCACAAGATGACAAGATATGAAGGGTGAGTGTGCATGGTGCCATACTGTAGGCAGTGCAGAGAGTACATTCGAGTCTATCTCTGCATGGAGATTAAGAGAAAGTGAATGAACTCCGGCCAAGAGAATAAAAAGTGGAGGCTGGGATCGTGTCTTTGGAAACTAACCTAGCTCTGAGATGTACAGCTCCTTGTAGTTTTTGCCACTCGTTTCTGTTACGACTTTCCCAGAACGAAGGACGGGGACGGGAACACTTGTATAGGCAGTTGCTTAACTGACATTTTTGTTCAGAAAATAAAACTAGTCATCTAATCTAAATCAATGTTTAAATCTGCAGAGAATTACAAGAGAATTTGATTCGGTCACATTCAGCTGGCGTTGGACATCCATTGACGCCGGATAAAACTCGAATGCTCCTTGCTCTCCGTATCAACGTCCTTGCCAAGGGTTACAGCGGTATTTCCCTCAAGACACTTCTACAACTGATTGACGCATTTAATGGTATGGAACTTTTTTTTTCTCCCTCAATCTTTCCAAGCCGAATATCCGCCGTCTCCTTGACTCCTCCACTCTTCTTCTATAGAGTCGTAGAGAGACACGTAAAGCAAAGGAAGGGAGGTCGGCAGTTAGGCAGGCCGACAGAGACGAGAGACATAGAGTTAGTGTTGGTGTGTTTGTCGTCGACAGTTAGCTGATTGGTTGACTGGGTTTAGAGTCCGTCGGCCTTCCATAACAAGTGAGCTGAAGAAGGAATATGTAACCACATGAGGAAGAGAGAGAGAGAGTGAAAAAAACATTTCTCTTCATCTATTTGTCTTGAGCTGAATGTGAGTGCACGGACGGCTGAGTCTCCCGCCCTCCCAGCCCACCAACCAACATCCTTCATGATATGAATCCATACATAAAAACAGCAAAAAGTCAGCAAAAGGTCCTCTCTTAAGTCACTTTCTCCTTCCGGAAAAATATTCAACTTCACCCAGACTTTCTCCCACCAACGCCGACCGAAGGTAGGTTTTTAGTGAAGAGCTTGATGGGAACGGCAGGGCGGTAGTGATCGCCGCGGTGAAATCGCGGTGCACCAACAGTGAGGAGACAAGAGAGGGAAAGTCAGGAGAGGTTCATGGAAGCTTTTATTATTGAGTTGGGACTTTTGAGACATGGACTCAAAAGTCAGATGAGAGAGAGAGAGAGAGAAAGCTAAAGTGGGACGAGTAGAATTTGGGCTGAGTGAAAGCGAATGCTCGTAACCACATAGGCCTATGTGCATACTAACACACACACTCATGTTGTGAGGCACACTGATTTTCCTTTTAGCTCAGTTCCAGCCTGATAAATAAATCTATACAGCCCCACAAACACACATGGAGAAAAGGAAACACACACACACCACATGGAAAATCCTCGTACTACTGAACTAGTCTGGAATGTGTGCATAACTCATGTGTACAGAAACGATACGTTTCCATCCAAATAAGCAAAGGACTGGGAAGGGGAAGAGAAAGTGAGAGAGAGAGGAAGGGACAGAGTGAAAGAGACTAGGACAAGGAAGAAAGATTGAAAAATATATGTCGGCTCCAACCATGAGTCCACATACATCATGCTTGGGATAAATGACGAATATATTCGTGTCTTTAGTCTCTTTGGAGAGTTGGGCTGAAGACCGAAGGGCGGCGACGGAGAAAGAAAGAGCCAAGATTCTAAGCGAAGAGTTAGTGGTTGTAAAATTTCCAATTCTCCTGTCTCCTTCCATTTCACTATCTTCCTCAGAGTGCCTCTTCCCATGCAGTCCAATGCAACATGCTCGTCTCGGAGCCACCAATGTATCTATCTCCCAATACTCCTTTGTCAGTCGCTACCTCCGTCGAGTACAGATTCACTCATTCTGCATGTTCGATGCAAGTTCTCTGAATGTGCAGGATGGGCGTAGAGGAGAGGAAAGAAAGGTATGTGTAAGTTATTCCTACTCCTACGTTAGCACGAGGACTGTCTATCTGTCTGTCTGTCTGTCCGTCTGTCTGTTGGCCTGTCTGTCTATCCTCGGAGCAGACAACACACTACACTACAACTTTACACGGGAGGGAAGGGAAGGAGCGGCATACTAACCCTAGAGTCTTATCTCCATCCACATGGATCTCCCTGCACTTATTCAAAGTAGGAAGAAAGAAGAAGACGACGAAGGAGAAAAAGGAGAAAAAAAAGAGTTTTCAGTTGGCAAATCCTCTAGTCAAGTAGAAGTGGAAGGAGCTCGTTCGGCGGTGGCTGGCCGAGGGAAGGAGATGCGAAAGGGAAAGTAGTGTGATTGTGTGTGGCTCGGAGAAAGCTAGCTTGTTCTCCTTTACAGGATTTGATTGTAGCAAAAGAACGGATCCCAAACTGACAGAATAATTAATGACTCACCATTACGTCATGCTATTAGCTTTGAGAACAAGACCATCTCATATTCCTCTTCTGATTCCACTGAGGCTGACAAACAGCTAGCCGCCTGAGCGAAATAATTTCCACTTCTTTTTATTTTATAACCGAACTAGCAACCAACTAAACACACACACACACGCTCAACATCCATCCAGCCAACATGTACTTAACCAATTTATACTCTACGCCCTTCTAGGCACCAGCCAAACACCAACCCACCCGACCCGGCCACTATCCGTACGGGCAATGCAATGGGAGTGAGGCAGTCGGCAGACACACTCCAACTATCTCCTCAATTTGCTTCCCACTATCTTTCTCCCTCCCTCCCTCGTCTACCTCCTCGCCTCCATCTCCTCGTCCTTAAATGCAAATGGATTGGTTTCCCCATCCACTCTCTGCTCCACTAACTATCTATTTATTAGTTTTAGACTTGAGACATTCGGAGGGCAGTCGCTCTCCCTGGATGTACCTATTTACATTTTTATAACTTTCCTTCAACTTGGGACTCGGAACGCTGCTGTCCTTCCTTCCCAGCTTCGAGCGCCCTTGCTGCGGGCTTCCTTTGCCTACGACTGAGCGAAGCGCCTGCCTTCCCATCGGATGAGTTCCTTCGGTTTAGTTTGGTTTAGTTTTGAGTTTTGGAGGACACGGAGGATGCGGCTTATCAATACATTTTATTCATGGATTTATTTACTCCTACACTTTAAAAAGATTTGCTTATGAATTTATTTTAATATCTTCCACTCTAGCTTCCTGTTTACCTTGGATACCTCAGCAAGGAACGGTACGAACATCTTTCCGCATGACCCTGTCTCTCTTCCCTTGAGTAGCTTTAACTTTGACAACGTCTCCTTTCTCCTGTAACTGTTGTATTGCGTGTGCTTTTAAACCTAGCTGCTCCTCCTGGTTTATTTTTAACGGGTCAACAAGAAATGCATACAAAGTGATGACAGGAGAGCGTGTAAAAAAATCAATTGTTAAATTACGTAGGTCGGAGCCAGCGGTGATTTGGCTCCTCTTTCCCATTTGGCTTTGGGCTTAATGGGTGAAGGGAAAATGTGGAGTCCAGAGACAGGCTGGGGAGAGGCGAAATATGTAAGTTTTCCATTTTCAAACTCTTCAATCTACAGATTGATCTATTGGCAGAGCTTTTTTTTGTGAGCAGATGAAATAAATGATGAGGCTACATGGAAATGTTATTGGCTGAGACTTGAAAAAGTAACATTTCCCTCCAGTCAGTCAATTTGTTTCATCTCTCTCTCTCTCTCGTCTGACAACGATCAGGGCGCAGGGAGAGATGTGGCTCCCGAGCTAATGTGGTTCAAGTCTATGAGTAAATTCTAATTCTACCTTTAATGAATTCTAATCGAGAGAAAGGATGACTTTGAAAGAAAGCTAAAAAGCATCTTTGATCTCCTCACCTTCAGGTCCTGGAGGCTCATAATTTAACACCAATAAGTCTGGATGCCAAAGAGGGCTTGGCATTAATTAATGGTACTCAATTAATTACGTCGTTGGGTGCGGAGGCTGTGGAGAGAGCCTCGATTATTGCAAGACAAGCGGATATCGTCGCAGCCCTCACTCTTGAAGTCATGAAAGGCACTTCCAGAGCTTTTGACAGGGGTAAGCTCTTTGAACAATTCCTCGTCATTTACATGGAGAAAGCAACCTAGGTCTCTCTGTCGCTTTCCCGTCTCTTTCATAACTTGCTTTCTCCCAATCATCAAGTGTCCATGACCGTCCGAACACTGTCTCATTTACTCCGTTCGACCGCTTTCCCCACAGAAAATGGTCTTTGATCCTTGATCCTTCATTTCCATTCCCATCTATCTGTCCTGCATCAATATTTTGCACTTAGATTTTCTCCAGCTAACTCACTCACGCTGAGTCCGGCGGATAGATTAGTGAGGAAGGACGGAGAGGATGGATCAGAGAACCATATTTTTCATCTCCATGGTAACCAGCTCTTTGTAGGGATTAGAAGTGCTGAAATATAATAATGTATGACTAATCTAAAATAAGTGCACATAACTATACATTAAGGATGCGCCCAAGTATGTACCTACATAGGTACTATATGATTGTGCGACTGAGAAAGGGAAAATGTCAATTTTATTTTTTTATTTTGAAAATGTAATTTGTGCTCTAGTGCCTTGTCTGGTTTGGACTGAATTTTATTCATGCTCACTTTAAATTGTAGGATTTATACTGGAGCATCGAAAAGTGTATTATCTCTCAAAGAGTAGAGTGGAGCAGGGAAATGGAGTAGGTAGATAGGTATATAGCTACATGAAATTGAAAACGAAAATGATAGGAATTGTCAAAGGATCTGTGAAAATGCAAAAAATAAAAAAGAGAGAGAAAAAAAACGAGAAACCAAATTTTCGTCTGATGGATGAAGCATGAAAATCATGAAAACCTAACTATGTTGTACGTACATACATATGTGAAAGGATGTATTGGAGGGAGAGTAAGATAAATTATTGTTGATGTAGACGTACAGAACATTCGCCGTCATAAAGGCCAGGCCATCGTTGCTCGGAGACTAAGTGCCCTTCTTCATTCAACCACATATCCATCTCAAATTGCAGGTAAGTGTATGTTGTCTCAAGTTCATCCTCAATGCATGCTCTGCTATGACCATTAGCAAAAATTCTGCTCCCTCCGCTTACTTCCACTTCCACTTTTCATTCTACTTTCCATACTCTTCCGTCTACTTGGTCCGTACTGTGCTATACTCTGGCTTCCACACTGTGAGGCACTTGTAGTGTAGCATCCGTAGGGATAGAAACGAAACATATTTTCTAAAAATAGTGTGCCAACTCCGGGGATTTTAACTTATGCCTTTGCCTCATAAAATCTTTGTCAGGTACGCTCCTTAAATGAGTCTGTACATGACTCAGCTCGAACATAAACCTGAGCACAGCTACAGCATCCATCCGAGATTTTTCCTTTCTACATGCCTGGATTTTCCCCCATAGGTACATACATATATTTGTAGTGATAACAGGCTCATTTCCTTCTGTATATAAATCTGTACTCTGTTACCATTCCATAGGTTTGAATTTGTGTGGCCATGGCAGTGGCCTGGCCAGACTAGTTCTTAAATAATCAGGCCCGATTATGTAATGCCTGCCCAGACGCATGCATAATGAGGAGAAATGAATGCTTCCTCTGCTAAAATGTTACAGGACACATTTATGTATAACGCATGCATATATGTACATATGCGTAGCCTCCCTCCTTTGTAAATCTATACATACATAGGTATTACAATAATACAAAAAAAGCCGGACTAATCTTGAGATGTTTATGTTTATCCTAACAGTATTTCAAGTTCAAGCAATAAATTTAAAGGGTATATATAGCATCATCGTTTTATGAAAGTATGGAAATAAGTACCTATATAGCTATAGCGTGTATCTACAAGTAATTGGAAGAGTTATGGAAAAAATATAGTGGAAAAAAGCTGAAGTGCAAAATTAAATTAATGAGCTACGCTTTCTTGGATTTTTTTTTAGCCCTTGTTTATTATTGTTTGGAAACAAATTTATAAAGTGCTCATAGCGTGAAGTGGGATGCTCCCACAAATCCTTGAAATATTTCTGTACAACACACACAGAAATGTGTCTACTCTTTTCGAGAATTCTTTTGTCACACCATTATTTAGGTCTTTACGGTGAAATTGACTGTGTAGATACTTAAGCTCCCAATTATTTAATATGAGCCAATCTGGCCAGAAGCAATGCAAAATTATTGTGATCGCTCTGTCTGTAATGTAACTATTGCTTTAAATCACTTGCTTCGGACTCCCTTGGGCTTCATTTGCCTCAAGTACTAAAGAAAATGAGCGGCTGAGAAGGGGGAAAAAAAGCAAATGAAATGGCCAAGGCAATAATATTAAAAAAAAATCTTGGGCCCACTAATAATCCAGATAATATCTTTGATGTTAATAGAAAGTCATCGTTTCTGCAACCGAGTTCAAGATGCTTACACCCTCCGGTGCTGTCCTCAAGTTCATGGCATTACTCATGACACAATAGACTTCGTGCGAGGCAAAACTTTTTCTTTTACTTTTCTATTCTTGTTCGAGAGTGGCTTGGCAGAGCCAGAGAGGAGAGTCTCATAAAATACGCTCGTTACATTTTTGTGCAGGAACGAAATTGAAAAAAAAAAGTGATGCTTCAAATCCGCAACCGCAGTCAATGCATTAGAGATGTAACCTCCTACAAGTTGAGCCATAGTATATGTATGTATGTACATAGCTACTCTAGTTTTTACTCTGCAAGATGCTGGATGTTTTTAATCTTTCCTTCCAAACCGTCTAGCATCTCAATCAATTTCCTTTCATTCACATTGAGAACCCACTCGAATCTTATCTGAATGAAGTGAAGCAGTTTGAATTTTCAAGGGACAGGAATTCCGCAGGAATTTAAAGTTCATCCGGTTTCAAATTCTAAGGCAGTAATTTGCCTTCATACATTCATTCAGTACTGTGTGCTGTGTTTACGGGCATAAACACACGGAAGGGGAAAAAAGATTGTCAATGCAATAATGTCACCCAATTTCCAGTTCCCAATAATACTTTCCCATCCTTCCAAATTTCGCAACTAATTTCCTGTGCAAATTGAGTGAGAAAACGGAGGAAATGAGGAGATTGGATGCACATGGGAGATACAGGGGGAGTAGATCTATAATTCTATAAATGGTCTCTACAATGCAATGATGTTGACAGAGCGGGGTGTGGTGAACTGTCGCCTGTATTTTATGAACTCTCTGAATGTCGGCCTAAAATAAATAAGCCTTGACAGTCTGCCGTCTCTCTCTCTCTCTCCCTGCCGGCTATGAATGCTCAGTAATTGGTCATTACGAGAATAGAAAAGTAAAAGTGTTTATTCGGGTTGAGGTGTCATTACGACGGAGATGAATAGTGCAACGGATAATCCGGTACGTTTGATGAATTTTCAAATTTTAATCATACTCTCTATATGTGTCCGGGGCACAGATGTACAGACTTTCGAGATAGGCGTCTATATATGTACATAGGCAGTGTAGTAGGCATTGGTATATGTACATGTATATACAGATAATGCTTGGCTTACATCATTCAGACTTTACGGACGTTATATTACATTATGTATAAGCTGTCAGAGACGTGAGATTGAAAAAAAAAGAACATAAACTAGGAGAGGAACTTAAAGAGCTTAGGGTTACAAGTGTACATGGAGCATATTTGAGAGACAGTAATAAGTTGGGTGAAGGGAGGATTATGTTCTGTTACGGTTGGGAGTTGGGAGTTTGTTGTGTAGTCAAGATGGAAGATTGTTGCTCTATTAAAGAGCTCTGAACCATGACTTACTCCGCTGATTGACTCACATTAAATTAGATAGTCTTTGCTGAGCGTAATGAGATTATCTCAGCCGGGAATTTCCATGGAGAGTATCCCGCCAAGGTTCTGGATTATCTGGCCATTGGTGTACACGAGCTAGCCTCCATGAGTGAGCGCCGTACGGAGAGATTAGTCAACCCAGGTGAGTGCAATACTATATATATCTATGTACATCCTAAGCATCCCACGCCATCCCAAATATAATATTCATGCCCTTTCCAAAGACGTTACAGGGTTGTATGCATGTACTATGTGGAGGCGTCAGTAACTTTAGGACGAAATAATTTGACCAATCATCAGTTAAGACCTATACTAAACGTACCAAGTCAGGGAATGCGTCAAAATAATTAGCATTTATTAGGGAAACTTATTACATACTTCCTAGATTAATTTAGAATCCAATTTTCAAAATACCTGCATAGATTTGTGATCAATTCATTGAAAATATACACGGTTCTGGTGCTACCGAATGTACAGCCAGATTTCTTCAAAATACAAGTAGTAATTTGGTAGGTGTACCTTACTATTTACATAAATTACAAATTCAAAACTGCCAATCGTTTCTGATATGAAAATTAAAAGCAGAACATTTTCTTTCCTTGTATTTTAATCAAGAGGCAGCTATTAATATATATACGTAGAACAATTGAACTACTGAAATGAATGAAAGAGTGCAAAAATAATCAGCAACTGTGTGTACTACTTTAAAATATGGATTTTTAAGAGTTGAACTTACATGACTGGAGAAAGTGCAGCCCGACAGGAAGGTCTAGCCCAGCCACGTCAGGGTAGGTTATAGACTGGATGTCCCGTCAATTAGGGACAATCGGTCTGTCTGCAACTGCAAGATCGCCTGAGCTCCCAGCTACCAGGCCAATGCAATGGCGGGTTTCTAAAATTACCGTGCATGTTTCCACACTCGCCCTTCATGTCTGCCACAGTAATTATGGCTTACATTCATTTTCCCTGAAAGGAGTCGGATTGGTACTACATGTTGTAAATCGTCATATGGCGTGCTGTCCCTGGCCCTACTCCCTCCCATAGACATGCATACATACATAGAACTGTACACGTATAATTAATTACGACACTGTGAGTTACCAGTTAAGTCGATTCGATTTGGTTTTTTGTTGTGTGTTTTAAGCCCTTAGTGAGCTCCCTGCATTCCTGGTCAAAGAAGGCGGTCTCAACTCGGGCTTTATGGTGGCTCACTGTACAGCAGCCTCCCTTGGTAAAGTTCTTCCCATTTTTTCTCTCCATTCTATTAAATATTTGCTAACTTATTAACTCTTAGATGATACACTCTTATGACTGTTCTCCATGTCCATGATGTCCGGTAATTTTTTTCTGTAAAACAAAAGAAGAAAAACAAACAAAACTAGAGGAAATGCTTGTAGTGTCTTCTGAAATATGAAGAGCTGTACTTGAAGGGAGGCAGTGTGTGTGGAAGAGGCTTGCTTGTATGGAGTGGCTCCGCTCCTGTTCCTGCGGTGCTCATAAAGTTGTGAGGCTTACATTGTAGACTTAGCGGGGGACAGAATGATTGTGTTTCATGGATGAAATAAGATCATTAGTGACAAATACGTGCTCGGTGGCTCATGTGATACTCCTTGTTGTTTTATACTTTGATACGTAAAATAATCATAATAACCTATTTCATGTCCTCCGCACTGCCTTTCAAGTACCCCCAGTCTTCCCCGCGTCTGGCGGCTTTCCTTCCGTTCTCGGCCTGTGTGTGTGTGTGTGTGTGTGTGTGTGTGTGTGTGAATGTGGGGGAGAAAGAGCCTGTGTCCTGTGCTGTGGACTGGCGAGGGTGGTATTGTAGTGGGGAGTTGATTTGTATGTTGATGATGATGATGATGATGATGATGTCGAGCTGGGACTTGTCTCTTCTGCCAGAGTAAATATTCACGTGCCTGAACACGTAATTCTAGTTTCGGAGAATAAAGTACTCTGTCATCCAGCTTCAGTGGATTCCTTGAGCACCAGCGCTGGAACAGAAGATCATGTCTCGATGGGGGGTTTTGCTGCTCGGAAAGCTCTTCAGGTACGCAACTTAATTAATCATCTCTGTCCTTCCCTTTCTCTCTCTCTCTATCTCTCTCCTTCCCTTTCCCTATCGCTCAACAACTTCCAGCCGGAATCCTTGTTATTTTAATGCATACAATGCATATTATGAGGAGCTGAATGGAGATTGTTCCAAAGGAATCTTGTAGATATAGGAAAAGTTAGGTGAAGCCAAAGCGAGAATTGTTTATTTTCTCCTAGTCTACTGTAGCTACACTGCTTGAGTGGACGAGATTAGTTGGAGGAATCATTTTCTCCTCTTGTGGAACAATTCATTTTGTAGATCAGGCCTAGTAGCTTCCTTGTCTACCTTTTGTTGCCCATAGATCTTGAGGAAAGGGGGGACGGCCATGCATACGTATAGGGAAGGGAAGGTAGACAAAGCCGGAATTTACTGATATTCTAGTGTGCTCTCTCTTTCTCTTTCTCTCTCTCTCTCTAACAACCAACAGGTAGTTCGCAATGTGGAGAAGGTGATTGCAATCGAACTCCTTGCAGCCTGCCAAGCTATTGAGTTTCTGAGGCCATTGAAAACAACGGTGCCTCTTGAGGAAGTCTACCGGGTGGTTCGATCTGTTGTCAGGTATCTTACGACTTCTGTTTTGTTCATTTTTTTTTATTCTTTAGCATATTTCACTTACTATTATTTCATTGCATCATCCATATCCGGCCAAATTTCAAATGATTAAGGCGACGCACAATCAA
The DNA here is from genome assembly GCA_034695205.1 of Dicyrtoma fusca. Taxonomy (NCBI): domain Eukaryota; kingdom Metazoa; phylum Arthropoda; class Collembola; order Symphypleona; family Dicyrtomidae; genus Dicyrtoma; species Dicyrtoma fusca. The sequence continues at coordinate 39,155 of JAQFZC010000371.1, read as the reverse complement.
AAATTAAAAGAGCCATTGTGAGGGTAGCTTCCTTCGTTTGTACAGCTTAGGAGATTAATTTATGGATTTTCTGTAGACCGTGGGATCGAGATCGTATCATGTACCCGGACATTGAAGCTGCTACAAAGCTTTTAAAGGAAGATAAAATTTGGATGGCTGTGCGAAACTACATTGAAGAATACAATACTTTGCAGGTAGGAGGTTTTGAGTTTTTACAATAAAGCCCCCATTTATTTGTTCAGAAACTCATTATTAGCCAACTGTATAGTTTAATGGCTGGATTTGATTTGTCACATTTTGCTTTGGTGGGATTGACAGAGTGTGGAGTTGCATGTCTTCAGCCCAACGGCGTTTACTTTCCGTGGTCCACCTTATACTGTGGACAGCCCAGCTGGAACTTCCGCTGCCGCTCCGGTCGTCGTCACTGTGGACCCTTCCAAGAAATCAGGACCAGGACCGAACGGCAGCCCAGTATCCAAACGCCGTCGTCGGAATGAGACTAGTACTAGTGTGTCAACCTCAAAAGAATAAATCTATGAAGGCCTATGAATGCATCTGTATAATATGACACACAAAATGTCTACAAATATGAAATATTTACCCAACAACCCAACTGAAGATGCCGATGCCAACACAAGCATTGAAGGAAAGAAATATCGAAAATCGAGATAAAAAAAAAGAAACAACAAAAAACAATGACTGATTGACAGGTTATTATTATGGCCATTGTGACTCTGTTTTGTCACGCAATCACCAACCTCTAGCGTCTCTTACTAGTGTTATTGGCTCAAATTTTAACAAGCATTTACTATACTCCCTATGCTATAATGTATAATGGATCTGAATAAGTTTTTTGTACCTTGTAGATATATTTAGAACCCACTTACTTGTACTGTTCTGTAACTGCGCCGAGTGTGTCTGTAATAAGTGTGTACGGTAGACAAAGTATGCTAGTTAGAATTAAGCTGCACTTGCCTGTGCATAGTACTGTAGTTTAGAAGCACCTATACTTTCACTATAGGCATATATGCAACTACCTCTATACTCTATAGCTACATACTTTGTTCAGAAGTTAAGGCATATTTTTTCCAAACAAACCCAGTCTAGGTACGTACTTATGGTAGGTAGGTACCTTGGGTAGAAATTGCGTATGTGGCTAAAGCGTGTGTAGGTAGATAATAGGTACATTTCATGTGAGTTACGTCTTTTTTTCGGCTCGCACAGTTTAAAGCAGCTGTAGACATAAAATATGTAGCTGTTGATGCTCATTTCACAGCTGCTGGCGAAAAAAAAAGAAGAAGAAGAAATAAGCAAAGAAGGCCTTCCAGCGTACCGATGCGATGTGCCCACGTAGGTGTATGACTTGTGTGCCACTCTCCCATCCTATATCATTTCTATGACTTTAGTCTCATTTTAGTGTGGCTTGCGGGTGAAAGTTTATAGTGTCATTAGCAAAATGTCGTTTAGTACATACTCCCCAGACTGTATACGTCCTGATCCTGCAATAAACTTGTTTAACTGTCGTTGTCTTTATGTCAAAGAAAATACGAGGAAATCGCTTCTTACTTTTGCCAAGTTCAATGTTTAAAGGGCCTTTAGTCCGATGACATCTCCCTTTACGCTCATGCATTTTGTAAAAACCAATCTAATCCTAAGCACCCATGCACTTACATGCGAATAGTGCAGTGAGGCATACACACGCATTCAGGCATACACCTTAAGAATATTGCCGATCCCATCTTCATAATTTGGCTTTGTCTTCAGACCTGCTTTTAAAAATGTATTTTACTGCTAAAAACGTGTATTTACTCTTTGCCACTACAACATGTGTAGGAGCAACCATAAGGAAAGTTGTAATTATTCATCTCACAGATTGGTCAACGCTCAACCCCTGTGACACATTCAAATTTTTGAGATTATGAATTACCAGATTTTCTTTTTCGCCTGAGCAATGAACATTTCACACTCACTGCAGCTAAAGGCCATCTGCAAACTATAGCAATTTATTGCATAAAGGATTCCTTACGCTCAAGTAACTCAATCATTCGATCCATCCTGAGGAAATATAAACTTAAGTCTTAACACTTGAAAGCAACTCTTCCCATCTCCTTCTCCCATTCATTTTAATGATAAAAGGTTGATTGACTAAAACTAACTGAGCTGATCATGCTCCTTCACATAAACATTTTTACAAAAGCATTTCTTCAACTATTTCAAAATCAAAAGGTTACCCATGAACGTAATAATATTAACTGCTTCATTTTTGAAAGGCGTGGGATTTCAGGGGGAGGGGGATTTCGGATGATTTCTAGCTCTCTACCAACATTTAAAAAGCACCTTTTTTCCCATCTGGCATGGATAATTGTAAATTGGTACATCATTTTTATTTGATGATTACATTACTGCACTGACGATTAAGCAGAGGGCCATTCCTTACCTGTGCATTTTAGGGTCAGAGCAGCCTAAGCTGCGAGACTTGAACTGGGGATGTTATTTTTAAAAGCCCTGTACGATTAAGTGGACGTTACTTTTATATCTCTGGATCGGTCGTATTATTTGAGTATGATGGGATATTTTATGATGGAGTTGGATCCCTTTTCCCCGGAATTTAATGAGCTAAGAACATGATTGCCAGACGTAAGTTGTAACTCCGTAGATGGGATTGGGAGCACATTGTCGCACATTTTCTCACATCTAAAAGCAGTCGACCGAGGCCTAACAATATAATGGCATTAACTTCATTTCAACATTTGGCCCATCAAAAAATATCTCATAAAGAATAACTTTTTTTTCTTCTTCTACTCATACTTGAAAATCTTTCCAGAGTCATTTTTTAATTGCAAATCCATGTTCTTCTACAAATGAGGTAACTTTGATGGAGTGATGACGAAGACCTTGTCCACAAGACCTGGAACGGAAGCCATCCATGATGGGAGGAAAATAGAGCTGCCACTAAATCTTACGAATCTCCTGTCCGCCTCATTCTATTGCATCTCTGTCAAAATTGGAGTGCTACAGTGGATTGAAATTATAAAAAGGGCTCCGGTATGAAACGTAGAGAGTGTCACATTTACAATAAAACTAATTTTGGGTTTGGGGTAAAATAAAATTCATTACCTGCTGAGGACAGTCGCAGCCTTATTCATACACAGCATCAGAGATGCAAAAATAAATGGTAGGGATGCGGTAGACATTTCTCAAGTATGGAGGTCAGCACTTAGTGCTACATGTTACGGATGCGGAGAGGGACGTACATACTGTCAGGTTCATCAAAATTTTGAGTTATGTGGCTAAATATACTCGACCTTTCACGAGTAGCGTAGAGAAATTTTTTTCTCTTAGGTTAAAAAAACTATGCCAGGACTGTGGAAACAAATGGGAATGAAAGAAAAAAGTGATGGAGTTCGAGTCATTTCGCTTTATAACTCACAATAGTTTTTAAAAATGCATCGATTTGTACGGCGTGGCATGCAAAGATTAAATTTGTCATAGTTTACATAAAATACGCTTGCACTTCTTCCTCGTACTGTATGCATAGAATAGAACTCACTCAAGAGCTCAACGCTCTCTCGTTGGGAAAGAATGTTTCCAGATTGCAGTGCCATACGAGTAATAATCTAATAAAAATCTATGTCCCCTCCCCCTCCCCTTGCACCGGAGTCACACATATGATTTTATATTCTCTGTGCAGCGATAACATACAACCTCAGGGCCACCGCCACTGCACTGCATGCTACGAACTACTACTATAGATGCACAGGCATTTTTGAAGCTACAAAAAGGGAACGTGTATGCCCTGTGTGTCTCTACTGGGAAAATAACTACATACTATAATCTATGGAACATTTTAAATATTTGGCCCGCTACTGAATCACACTTGAGCAGAACAATCGTTATTTATTAAATTGCAACCGCCTAAGCGTACCGAGTACCGAATATTCGTTGCAAGCTACTTCCTTGCTCTAAATCATGGGGCATGTAAGGATTTCGTTGTGTTTCACTCGGTACTTGGGGATTGTGTTGGTTTTGGTTTAGAAGTACCTAACTCTAAAGGGAACCGCATCTCCAAATATTAGAACGCAGAATCAGTATAGTTTCAGTAGTATCGCGCCATGAAAGATTCAAAGGCCTTAATTTACACCGATGCAATGTAATTGGAATGTGCTAAAGTTTTTTTTTTCGAAGAAATACGTGTCCTCGGCTCCCTACTGGCGTTGTGAGGATGCAGAATTTACAAGCAGAGAATAACCTCAGTGACAGACAAGCCAGAGACATAGAGAGAGAGAGAGACAGAGATAAAGACAGAGCAAACGCAAGTACGAGATTCCTTGGAGTCATCTGGGGAAGGAAATCATGGCTGTACCTTGACTGCAACGTAACTGGGACTCAAATATAAATTCAGTGTAATAATACTTTGAAAAAAAAATTAACTAGCGAACAAATAAACAGAGAGAGAGAGAGAGAGACAGAGAGAGGGAGAGAAAAATGTTTTTAAAAAAGAATGATTTATATCTGCAGTTAGTCATCTATTCTTCTCAAGTGTGTTAGCCAAACAGCTCGAACGGGCCCACTCGTTTCCTCTCCTTTATTAACTCGAATTTTTTCTCTCTCTTCAAGTACCTACACAAACTTTGTAGATTCATCACTACATTAAAATTTCTTCAGACCCAATGCTCCTAGTATGTAACACTACTCCTCATGTACTCTGTACTCAACAAACCAAACCCAGTCAAGCCATTAAGTCTTACGGCCTTCGGACAGAACGCACACACAAACACATTCCCACTTTCCCACTTTTTCTGTGTGTGTCTTAGATACATACATTTCCATAAGCAACTCGTTTGCAACTCGGCATAAACATAAGTAGGCAGCTTAGCACCCCTCTTACATACATATATCAGTTTCGATTCTACACACTCAGAAACCTGAATGCTGAATGCCAGTCAACCTCCAGCAGGAGCTGCACAGAGCATATTATGTTTATTTGTTTTCTACAAACAATTAAATCGTCTATAGAGATATTATGCACTCCATACATGTCATGGAGACTTGGGATGTTGAGAAGGAAATTCAAGGAGAGAGAGAGAGAGAGAGAGCCAAGAGGTTGGTCGGTCGACACTGAACTGACTGGGAAAAAGAAGAAAAGAAATAATACTCTGTTTGTAATAAAAAACCCTCATTCATGTACAACTGCAATTAGAGTTGCACGGCGGAGAAAGTCGACTTTTATTACAGCTTCAGTCGGCAATATGTACAGTCGACACACTCTTTAGCTATTGAATTATATGCTCAAGTGACTTCTTTTCACATAGAAAATAACTCTCTCTTTCTCTGGCTTTCTTCGACTAATAGTAGGATAGGTACTACCTATGCTTATGTATACATATATGTATAGCCAACCGCCCTACGCTCGATCCTCTGCTATCTCGCTACTCCCAAACGCATTCTCCCAGCCTCGTTCTCAGAAATGAAAAATGTACGTATAGACACCAGGGCTGTCTTTTAAGTTGAAGTCACTCTCCAAATACCTGCTTGCTTAAGTCGATCTCGATTCCTTTGACTTCGCGAGGTGGATTCTCAGGCATAATCATAATAAATATAGTGCTTTCTTCTCTCAACAAAGTGCCTACAACCTACATAGGTAAGTACATGTAGTAGGAGCATTGCAGAGGTTTTTTTTTATTATTGTAGCTCAAGACTCTCGCCTAGTGCCTAGTGCTCTACTCTAATATTCAGAAACCCCTTCGTGTCGTTTCAATAACATCACAGCGCTTGTATTGCATCACTCCTTTCAAATACTTTGGTGAGAATCACAATAGGAGCAAGTGATGGTTTCATGTTATGTAGTCAAGAGTAATCAATTTATTTCAGGGACAGGAATATCACACACACACACACACACGCCTTTGAACCTTACTCCTTACTAGCTACCGGTACTAATAGCAATACTATAGTATACTGAGGATCATTACGACTATAGTGACGCCTACCATTGTACTCATGAGTAAGGTACCTCAGCATGTGTCGACATGTGTGAAAGCCTTTACAACCTGCATTAGTAAACATTTCTGCAGTGGGAGCGAGAGAAGTGCCCGTGTGAGATGAAAGGTAGCAGCTCTCCTTTCACCGTCAACTTCCAAACATTTGATCTTATTTCACAATACAGTCAGCCACAATTTTGGTGTAGTTTTTTATGAGCTCGAGCAGCTTACAATGGCGTTACAATTATGGCATTACATTTGATTTCACTGAGTAAGAGTCAGTTTACATCTAACTTGGCTTCACAATACGACCAATGTCCGGTCACTGTTGTAACGAGGGAGTAGTAACTAATTGGTCAACTCATAATCTCCATTTTCGGATGACTGCAACGTACTTAGTACAAATATATGAAATAAATTATACCCACCATTAGAGTGCCGAAATGAGCAATGAGTCAATGAGTGCTCCGAGTCACGGTGTTTCTCCCGTGCAATAATTTTAATCCCTGGAAATATCGAAACTTGAGCAGTGTAATGCATAGACGTCTGTCTACACACGCTTTACAGGAAGCAAAACCAGGAATAATTATGATCGCCTATAAATGTGTTGTTAGGCAGGGGCTTGTCGCAGATTGGAGATAGACACAATTAGTGCTTATAGTACATGCATTAGGCAAATAATTTATCCGCATCGAAATATGGGCAGCATTAAAATTTGTAGCATATGTGCAGTCATGAGAAGGCCCGTCACAGAATATTTCGTATGCATCTGTCTAATTGCTATTTTGTGGTTACTGTTCCACGTCTATACACGTCTCTGCAGTAATTTGTTTCGCTAAAACTTGGTCTATTTCTATGCATAGTATGAACTGAAACTATGGAATTAAGTTTTGCCAAAGGATAAAGTACGATGACTGTCTTAAATGCTACCCATCGTGCCCAACTGTACTTCTTAACCTTTTCGAAACGGTAATTTTAATTTTGAATGTTTTTGAAAATGGTAATTTTTATAGTTTTGACCCTTTTCGAAAAGTGAAATTTAATAGATTTGACCATTTTGGAAAAGTGTCATTTACTAGTTTTGAACATTTGGAAAAGTACTATTTACTAGTTTTAACCATTTTGGAAGTGTTTTTTACTAGTTTTGACCGTTTTGAAAAAGTGTTATTTACTAGTTTTGAGCTTTTTGAAAAAGTGTTATTTACTAGTTTTAAATGTTTTTAAAAAGTGTTATTTACTAGTTTTGACTGTTTTGAAAAAGTGGTTTTTACTAGTTTTGACCGCTTTGAAAAAGTGTTGTTTACTAGTTTTGCCCGTTTTCTAAAAGTATTATTTACTAGTTTTGAGCTTTTTGAAAAAGTGTTATTTACTAGTTTTGACCATTTTGGAAAAGTGCTATTTACTAGTTTTGAGCTTTTTTAAAAAGTGTTATTTAGTAGTTTTGACTGTTTTTAAAGTGTTATTTCCTGGTTTTGACTGTTTTTAAAAAGTGTTATATACTAGTCTTGACCGTTTTGAAAAAGTGTTATTTACTAGTTTTGACCGTTTTGAAAAAGTGCTATTTATTAGTTTTGAAAAGGTGTTATTTACTAGTTTTGACCGTTTTGAAAAAGTTAGTTTATAGAATTGAACACTTTTGTAAGCCATTCTTTCCATGGTTCCCCAGTTCCTAATAGGTTAAAGCTGATCCTGTCAAAGTTCTGGCACCGGCAACCTGCATTTACTGCAGTCTCTGGATGATGCAAGCGTCGTTTAAATGACATGGAAAACAATTGCCAATAACACACAGACTCTCTCACCCCCAACATTATTAACATGGTCAATATCAACAATTATTAATTATTGAACGAAGAAGAGTATAATTTAATACATATGTATAGAATATATGGTATAGTTACTAGTTGTCGTAAGTATTATATGTATCCGTCATTATAGTAACCGCAGTGTAGTATAGTAGTAGTATAGTATAATCATAATCATATGGTAATAATATAATGATAATGATGGGTACAATAGTTGTTGTTTGTTATTTTTTGTAACATTATTATTTTTTTTTGTTAACTCTAATATATAATAATATGTATTTATTTTTTTTATATGTATGTACGATAGATCGCTAAGTCGTGGCGTGTAGGAATGTCTGGTTCATGATGAGTTGATGAGAAAGGATGGGTTCGAGGTTTTTTGTTTCAGTTTTTGATTTTTTCTTTCTTCATTTTTCTTTATATATATATATATATATATAGATATATGGTAACATCATAATAATAAAATTATTTTTTTTGTCGTTATTAAGTATATATCATAGTAAATACTAAATACATAACAGTTAATATTTTTCATTTTTATGTACACATACATGTATACACGTACTGGGACTCATTTTTTATATTTTATTATTATTATTATTATTATTTTTTCTTTTGGTATTGATTGGTTGGTTTGGTTTGGTTTTGGTACACAAGTATGTATTTACACACGAGTTTGAGAGGTGTTGGTTTTTTTTTCTTCGTCATAGTTTTGAATTTTTTTTTTACAGTTGATTGGTTCGTGGGTTGAAGGAGGGTGGCATGTTTGTCAAGTTGGTACAAGCGGATTACATAATAATATTAAAAATCTACTACTTATGTAGACCGTAGACGGGCACGGGTGAGGTTTGGGCGGGCAACAGTAATTGAAACACGGTAATAACGGTATAGTAAAGATAACGATTAAGCAGTCAGTTGACTTGTAACAATAATAATCATATATATTTTAATTGTAATTTAATTAATTGTAATATATATATATACTTTTATTAATATATAAACATCTACATATCAAAAGTCAATATGGAAAGCAACCAACCGATTTTATATACAGGGAGAACATAACTACTATGTAATTCTTTGTTTAACTTTCTCTTTTACAAACGCACTGTCAAAGTACTTTTGTATTTTATTTTGTGTAATGTTCTTGTTCAAACCGTAATCGTAATCAACGTGTGTATACGGACTGCTCTGTAATTCTGTAACTGTGTAGTGAAAACACTGACGTTTATTTCTGTTCTTTTTAAACACGCCTCCGTCTACCAGTATGTATTTCTTTGTGCCTATGAGCTACTCCTTTAGAGTTTAGAGTCATTTTCGTGTACATAATCCCTATGCCTTCATGTTCCACTGGAGAGTAATAACATAATGTTTGTTTTGTTTTGTGTGTGTGTGTGTGTATGTATAGCAGACAGAGCCAGTAGTAACTTGGAGAAATGTAGAGAACACTTTTTTTTATTAGTTCTTTATTTTTATTTACTAAATTTTTTTGTTTTACACATGTTTTGGAAAAGTGACACACAAAACTTGTAAGTTGAACATTAAAAAGGAGCGTGGTCCAAAAAGAAAAATAACAAACAAAAACAAAAATATGTACGTAGATAATTACCCCCTGTCAAAGGATGACCTTTCCATGTCGACTTTCTCTTTATACTTGTAGAGTACATAACACGAGGATCACCATAATACCCAATCCTATCTGATCTAGTACTCGTAATTTATTATCTTATGAACTATCCTTAAGAATCACAATACCTAGTTTAACTGTCATAATAAAGTAGTGGAGAATCATACCGAATGGGGCAAGCATTCACGGATACACATTATACTCACACAATATAATCGAGGTAGAGGTCAAACGTAAATAAGACGAAGACAAATCAATCAGTCACGAATGACCGAGGATTAATAGGTATTAAGAATTAGAGAAATGAGAGAGAATTAGAATCAATAGTAAAGCGAGTATAGGATTTTCCTCCTTTCTTTTGAATGTAAATAAAAATGTGGGTAGTATGTATGTGCTAGCTTTAGTACATGACCAAAATAAGGGATTTTGACGTACAAATTCTAGTTTTCAATACAAATACCAATAATATCCGTAATATTTATAGAAAGAGAGAGAGAGACTCCAAGTAGATTTAGTTCTGGTATGAAATGTGACTTTGCAAATCAGCTGAGATACGACACCGTGTAATCCCCCACGAAAAAATATTGGACTATTATATATATATATTTACAGGTAGTATTGATGGGGGATATCCGTTCTTTTATATTTCTCATAGTACTAATAGAATTCTCATGATACACACGTCCTCAATCGTTATCGATACGATTTGAAATCTCTCCCCCCACAGACAATCATCCCATGCACGCAGGCAGGCACGCACGCACGCACCTCATAGTCAAAATTACAAGTACCTACACACACACACAAACCACGAATACGTAGGTATATATATATATATAATAATTATATTTGTATGTATTGTTTCGGGTATTGTTAAGATATTGGACAGCGAGCAGCAAGGAAGAAGTGACACAAGTTAATTTGTTTAAATTACTAAAAATTTCCTTATGGCTATACCTATATATGTATCTATAGCATACTTAACCTATAGTCAAGTATGATCGTAAATTATCCGGTAGTCGAAGGATCTACTCTGTAAGTCTAAGATTTGAAAATGGAGAGAGGTACAAACGGAATACTAATGTACACACATTCGTCAGTATCACCCCTTAGTATGTACATAGGCATTTCACTCTTACGTCATCAGTTTATAATAAGGTTGACTTAGCACACTATTTGAGACAATATATTATTTTTTTTTTGTTTTTGATTCTTTCAAAATTATTACTGCAAATCTTAGCTCTGATTTATTTATTTTTTTATTATTTTATTTTATAAATTTATTTCATAGCATCTCATCTCTTAAGCAGATTCTTACAAACATGCAGTTTCGCCTTCGCATACAGCCGCCATATTATGTCCATGAAAACATTTTTTTTTGTGAGCGAAGTTCGACGAAGAGGATTTTTTTGTGTGTACACTTTGTTCCTTTGGTTATCTTTCCACTATACTAGTTCACTACTCTGTCATGCGTGTACCTTCTCCTCTATTTACATACATGTTTAAGATTTGGTTGTGAACACTTACAATAGGTACCTATGTATATATAGTAGACGATTCCAAATCAATGCCCGTCCTTTTTAAAAAGGAAAAGGACCTACGCCGCATTTTGTAGAATTTACAAAATTTTTAAAGACTATCATCAATGTACCTTTCCCTTTTGTTTTGGATGGTGTAGGTAGTTGACTCAAGAGATATAGATACCTAGTATAAATATTAATAATAATGTGACGCCTTTGAAAGTTTGTATAAGTAGACAAGTAAGATGACTAGGAAATATACATAGAGGTACATACAAATGATCTGTGTAATCCTATCCCACGCGTCGGAGACCTACATCAAAGATTGATTATAAAAAACTTTGTCGACTAAAATGAAAATAAAATCCTTTCACCTTAGCCTGTATATAAATGTACACTTAGGCATGAATATGTATGTACACGTCCACCACTATATGACTATATATGAGGAGTACAAATGACGACGAAGACAGTAACAACAACAACAACAACAACGACGACGACGACAGTAACAACAACAATAACTGATGAAGAAAACTCAATGATTGTAATGGAGATTGTAGAACGTGGAGAGTGTGTGGTGACCGCCCTCATGCGTCACTTGCAGTTTAAAAGTTGACACTTCTCCACGTAGTAAGGCCGACCTACAAATTTTATACTACCAGCACGGCTGGTCCAGTTCTAGTAGACGATACAGTGTAACACAGTAGGTATCCATATCGCAATCCACGGTCTGATTTTTGTTACATGACTAAAAAAATGTAATGAATTTTTCTCGCATTGGTTTCCTTTGGGTTTTTGTGTGAGAGTGTGTGTGTATTTGTTTTTGTTTCCATTTTGATTCGGACGATGCAATGTGGTTGTGACTAGGAATTTGTGAGAATCCTTCTCATTTCATTCTGACTCACACTCACTTCTTTCTCTTCCTGTCTTTGACATTTTAACAATTTGAATTCTAACTTTCCTCCTTCCATCCTATGCGTGAACCATACTAGCATGACTGAGCTAAAGGTACATTTTCTCTTTCCTCCAATTGGAAATGCGGGTACATTGGCTGGGTAAAAACCACGCCAGAGCCCATCTCTATGAATCCCTGACCAATCGAGAGAAGAACCTGTGAGCCATGTTGTCCATGAGGAGAACCTCTAACCACTTGGAACTTCCTAGAGTCGACACATTCCAATAATTCCAATTAAATATGAACGTGTAGGCGTAGAGGATAAAATCAAATCAAAACAACTGCCGGTCTTTTAACTAGGAAATCGTTTTATTATTAAATCTCAAAGAGTCAGGGAGCTACAAGGGAAACTTCCATATATCAGTACATATACATACAAACTACAAACGTCCGTCCTCCATGCTTGATTTGACTCTTGCTCTAGTCTTGTGAAAGCAAATATGAAATATGTGTATCAAAGTACCTCTAGCCTATCCCAAGTAATTTCAGTTTCAATTACTGCCCTAACCTAGACCGACTGACTACATAGTGAGACAGAAGTCGGTGAATCAAGTCACACAGGAGTGTTGATCAGTAAGTTCATTTGGAGCTCATTTGACGCAAGCAACACATCTGCACCACATAACATGCAATTCAAGGAAAGAAGAACCAAACTAGAAAAATCCCTGTGTCCCATCCCATGTAATTAACGCAGGGGGGAAGTCAAAACCAAACCACAAGAGGAAAGGGTTGACGGGAGAGGTAATTGCACTGCACGTGTGCAAGTCCAATGTGCACAATAAGTGTAGAAAATGACGAATTAAAAAAGCATTTCTTGCCAAGAAATATTTGAATAAGTGCACGATTAGAGTGCGTTCAGTGCTCGAAACTATTCTTGAGGGAATGTGTGCTAGCATGGGACTTTCCCGACCAACAAGCATGTATGAAATCATTCGCATAATTTCACTGTACTGTGTGTGTGTGAGTGGCTGCTACTCTCAAGAGTCCCAACTATGTACATACTAAAAACTTCTACTGCCACCACCACTACTACTGCTGTACTGCTGCTGGTACGTTCCTTGGAACTGCTGGAGAATGTCTTGATATTAAAATGCATGTCTATACGCTCCTCTGTCACAGAATGAGCTCAAAGGATTTGCTGACATTCAACAGTTCTCAAAGTCAACAGTCCAATTAAATACAACTCCTCAAGGAATCCCATTTTTGCAGTGTAGTTAATGAAAGCTTCCGTGACTAGTTTTGTTGACGCACTATGAATGACTATGAGTATGAGTATACCTACATACAGAGACTAGGTACTTCTACAAGGGGAAACACATCTCTGGACTAAATGCTCGGAGGATCTCAACCACTGGTTTAAGGGTAAGACTCATCATCAAGTGAGTAAGTACAAGTCTAGCAGTCCTATATGAACGTCTGGCTATGCATATCAGTCAAATGGAACTCCGTAAAGATGCTGAGGATGTAATGTATGACAGGATCATTTGAACATTTTGGAGAAAATGGTATGTCATGAGGATTGGTACAGTATGGTCTGGTCTGGTATAAGGTTCTAGCTGCATTTCTTGTTGGGTTACGGCGCGCCCGCGCGAGAATTTCTTATGGGAAACCTAATTAAAGTGGAATTGACACAAGAAATGCCTCTAATGCCATATTATACTCCAAGGCTGTAATCATGAAACTAATCAGGGCATTCACATCAGCTGTGCGTAGCCTCCTCGTAATAACACAAGAGTTCTTCTCTCCGTCTGAGTCAAAACGACCACGTTAGCACAAAAATCTCGTCTCAAGCCCTCTCGCAACGCTTCCTTTTTGTATCCTAATAAAATTTATGTTTTGTTTTTATTGTTTCATAATAATAATTCATTACTCTCTCAACTATAATTAGGACCTAGTTATGTGTCATGACTTGACTCATTTCATTTTTTGTCAGGCCAGACAAAATATATTTAAAAACACAAAATCCTTTTGGGTCAACCAAAATTATTCGAAAGAGCTTCGGATGCCACTACTATCACTGCTCAACAAATGGATCCAATGAATCGGATACACAAGCAAAACAAACTCTGTGGTCAATGAACATCTACATCTCAGTTTCCGTATAAATACAGGTGATTAAACAGCTAACAGCTGACCGTTGGAAATTAGTATTTACATAATAATTGCTTTCATAATCCCAGATCTATATCAACATCAACATTCCGTCTATACGGCAAAACTGCTATCTCAATGCACCCACAAATTGCCTGCCTTCACAGTCGCATTTCCCCGCTGCTGTAAGAATGCTATTAAGATTGTTTTGAGCTTCACAATCAAGACCAATGCCGATTCTGGATTATGTTTCTCCATCCGGGTCATTGTACACGCTACTCGTACATTAAGAGACTGTGAGATCCAGTTTAATTCCTTTTTAAATACGTCCTATGTAGGTACATGTAACCAAAACGCTAGGAAATTGGAATAGGTATATCTACTATTTAAAAACAAGTTCAAATGCCAATGTGCTTGGAAATATAATCGTTTCCTTTTCATCTACATAGTTTCTTTGGTCTAACAATCATACTAGATTCGGATTTAATAGTTTCAATGCACAATATGTATTAGCAACTGGTATTTAATGTTTAATTCATAATAAACATTAGGTACCTATATTTTCAAAAAACAAAAATGACAATTACAGTGACCTGCTGTACTTATACACGAATGTTACCTAGGTATACCTAAGTATATTGTTCGACTTTTTAATTAATCTCAATCAGGAAAATGAAATAATCTTATGTATTTGTACTCAGGATCTACTAATTTGTAAAAATGACTGTAACGACTTGCAAATATCATAGAGACGAGTTGTTGATGCTTTGCATGCCTATCTCTATCCCTTTCTTTTCATGACAAAATGACAGAGTGGCCATTTACGTAACGTACACGTATGTGTCCAACGGGTGTAAGTATGTATGCTGGGAAGCAGTACAGAACTATCATACAAGGTTATTTTCATTTAATTCAGAGTTATAGAGGTAAGCATATGCTATATATATATATACATATTATTCACCTGGTAATAAATAAAATTTGAATTTATATTCCTTCCTTCAAATGTCAAATCCTAGTTGTGTAGGTATTATTCATGCAATTCTACGCTCTTTAAATAATCCGTGGGGAATCATTCATTTCTTACAGAATAATTATTTTTGACTACAGTCTAAGTACATGTCTCATGATCGTGAGTGCGAGTGAAAACATAGGTATAATATTGGATGAAAACACCACTTGGGTATACAGCTCAAAAGCAGAGTGAAAAGCACGCTTTCCCTATTTTTTGGTTGAAGGGGGCCATCCAGTGAGTTTACAATAGTGTGTCTGTTTGTTTTTTAAAATCTGATTATAAAAACCTCGTGGTTATGAACATAGCATTAAGTATACATAGTGAGAGTGACAGTCGTGATTTTACTAATTAGTGCATATTTTGTGATCTAGTTAAGGTGAGAGGTAAAACTATGAATTCCGATTTCGATTTTCAGTGATTTGCACAATAAAAAAAGAAACGAGTCAAGTAATTGTAGGAGGGCACTGTCAACTGTAGACGTCTGCTAGCGCTCATTCGTATATATATATTCTTTCGCTTCTGTGTCAAGGGTATGCACATACGGTCAGTTGACATACATACTACATCTCTATACCGATTCTACTTAAATATATATATATATATGTACCACCACCACCATCTTTTTTTGGAATTTCCACTGTAGGGCAAAATTCATAAAACTAGCACTTGCAAACCCCAATTTCAGCCTCTCTCATAATTAATTATATATATATATATATAATAGCTGTAGGTCAAATGAGTATATATATATTACTTACTTAATTAAATATTATCATATTTTGGCTTTGCGATGAGGCTAGATGAGCTCCATGTTCATTTGTGTGTGCTGATAATGTGTGTCTTGATGAGTTGAGAGTTTGTTTTTTTTTTTAGTTTTTCTATCATTTTTTTTTCTGAATTTCTTTCTATAAACACGCTTGACATTTTTGTAAACAGATTAGCGGAAACCATATGGAAATAATATATATATATATATTTATTTAATTTATTATTATATAAGTTGATAAATGAGAAATCTTGAGGTCACTTCACTCCACAAATCCAACACACACAAAAAATTCAATATATATTTTTATATTCATATATGTTTATGTATGTATATATTATACTGTTGACTGTGGATTTTATTTCTTCCTTAACATCTAAAAGATCAATGCAGTTTCGTTCATCTTTGTCTATAGCACAGCTTATTGAACATTGTAAATAGATTTATATTATATAGTTTTGAAGAGAGTATAGTCGTAGTTGTCAAATGGTGTGTTTTGTGTAGTAGTTGTGTGTAGTGTGAGTGTGTGTAGCACCATCACTATATATACGATATTTACATGTTTTATTGTAAATATATGTAGGTATATAATAATAACTGTATATATATATATATGTATATATCACCTAACACTAAAAATGCGTGACGAGTGTTCAACTGAAGAGCGTAGTTTTAACTTTTTTTTTAACTTTTCAACGTCCATGGGAACGACACCATATATAATAATATCTGTATATTTTATATATATATATATGTATTTTATATATGACCGTAGTTTAGTCTGTAGATATTGAAGTTAATCGAAATTTGTAATGTTGACACGTATGACGTATGTAAACAACGATGTACGTAGTAATTATGTAATATATTTTTTACCAACTAAGTATATATGTATACTATTATATTATATATTTTCACTATATATTTATATTGTATGTAATATTATGTAGACAAATGAAGTCGCTCCTCATTAGTTCCTCTTTTTTTTTTTCTTCTTCTTCTTACTCTCAGTCCGGCTCAATAATTCCTTGAGGAAAACACGACATGTACCCTTTTTTTGATTCATTAGTTACTTATTACTCAAAAAAACAAAAAAAACAACAACAACAACTCAAAACAAAGAAAGGGAACGAAACTATATAGTGTTCACGACAGAAGAATCGAATCGAATCCTCTTGCTCAGTCGTCACCACAATTATGTAACTGTTTTTTAGAGTTCAATAGAAATAGTTTTTATGTATTTGTTCACAAAGTTGAAATTCGAACGATGGGCTGCTTCCCGGGTGAGATTTTGGAGGAGTGTCCACTGGTGGGGATGTGAGGGCTGGGGGTTCTGGACTCCAGCTCCACGGTGGCGGGGGAGGGGAGGGTGGTGAGGGCCGTCGTGACGGAGGTGACTGGACTCGTGGTGGCATTGAAACGACTGGATGACATGATGACGGAGGGTGAGGGGACGAGTTCCTTGGACGTCGTTTGACTTCCGCTCTTGGCCGATGAGGGGATGATACGGGCCGTGGACGAGGTGGAGCCGCCGCCGGAGAGGGCGGACATTTGCTGAGAGCCGCCGCTCGCCCCGCGGTCCGCCTTGAGTCGGATCTGAATGTCGTTGAGCTCATCAGCATCGTCATCAGCTAGTTCTTGACTGTGCGTTCGATCATGCTTCTGCATAATACATACATACACAAATATTGAAATGAGATTCCTTTCCCCCCACAACTACCGAGCCTTTACCGAGCAGAGTATAGCGAACAACTGACCTGAGCAATCTAGTCAATAAATTAGTGTAATTTACAGTATTTATACATAATTGTCTAATGGGTAGCCTTAAAATATTGTTACCTATTTCCTGCTCTACGCTTAAAAATCTTACCAGGCGCTACTGCTAATCCTTGCTGCGATTTCCTGTCTCATTTGAGGTAATTCTGTCTCCTTCTAGCACTACAAACACATGCATGCTATATTTGACCTCCTCTCTGATTCCGAATTCTTTTTTAGATTAAAAAGCTGCTCCTACTATTATCCTTACTATTATAAGAGAAAGGTTGGCTGGTCTTCCGACTTCCGGGCGATTCAACTGTCAACTGTAAACTTTGCGTACTTGTCTACGATCACACACTAGTTAAGCGCTTACCGGAATTATGCAATGCACATCCTCTTCAGCTTCATCCTAAGAGAAAACGCAATGTACAAACTAATTAACTAAAGCATCTTAGTGAATAGTTTACCTACAATTAAAATTGTAAGTTTTTTGGGCAACTACGTGGCTCATTGCGCAATGAAACCAAGAACCAAGCTTTTGGAAGATTTTTTTTTTAAACCATTCGCAATAATTTCCCTCGTATAACTCTATGGCTCCCTATCTAGTCCCATAATCTAACTGAGTAGGCAAGCATTGAGGTATAAATTCTATATTTAAATGATTAGTATTATAATAATAATTTTATTAATTTTAATTTGCACTAATAATTACTAATTACCCTTATTTATTTTAAAATATTACGCAATACCAAGGATAATATTTTTATACTGTTTTCTGCGGGCGGACGATATGAAAGCGCTACATTATTTATATAGATATGTATTCTTATAATTAATTCAATATATAATCTATATAGAGAGAGTTCTAGATTATTAATTATACAAATAATGTTTAATAGCTTCAAATATATACAGATATGTACATGTTAATGCAATGCACACTAACTTTATATAGAGTTGGCAACGAGCAAAATAGGGAGTCAAGCAAAGGGGGTACTTGTAATTATATGCAGTAGTAATTATTTATATGTATGCAAATTGTAATTTAAATTAAAATAATTTGTTTTTTAGTTTTTAGTCAATGTTAGAAAATTCCACAGAGAAATAACGGCGCAGTATACATAGCAAGTATAGCAATTAAGTTCTATATACATAGACCTTCGAGGGAAGGACTGTAAAGCAAACACTCGGAAATATCAACAACATCATCCCATCTTGCACAAGGGAAGTTCACTTTAGGTACGTTTATACACTTAGGTTAAATCATGTAACACGCTATAGTACGTTCGCGAGGTTAACAAAATGTCAAATTTAAATGAAGGAATTCCATTCCACATGCGAAAAACAGTTCCACTTGACTTGAACTTCTACTCAAGTCTTGACTCTAAAATTTTTATCTCTTGTACATATATAATAGTCACACAACAATCATTACATCCCACGCGCAAGGCAGTCGCTCGTCCTCTCACAAATTTCCCATCTTTCACAGTCATAGCAACAAGAAAAACAAAAACAAAAAATGCTCTCGCAACAATGCAATGATCATGGACTTGACCCGGTGATGACAAGCGGCATTTCTCTTCATTTGGGAACAAACACAAGACACACAGGCACCTTCCATTTGGATACGGAAATAGAAAAAGTAGTAGATATATATGTAGGTATAGGGAGGTAAACATATTATGTAGAGTACATCGAACAGCATGTCAGTTTTGGAAATATATGTACGGAACAAGCTCAAAACTGAACTGGAAACCCATCCCATGACAAGATATGGCATACACAGCTATGTACAGTAGCACGGTGAAGTTGCCCAATATATAAATATCTGTCATACTCGAATATAGTATATTATATCAAAATCCGAAAACCAAAAGAAAAATATTAAAGCACGCAAAAAACAACTGTTAACATTCAAACATTGACACTCTCAATGACATAATATGTACAAAGAAGATAGAGCAGAGGATCGCTACTGGGATCACCAAGACACAAACGAAAAAAAAAGCAATAAGGGTGAAAGTTGACTTTTTCTTTTCTTTCTATTATGTCGTTCCACTGTTCTAGCAGCTTCCAGTATTTCTTTTCACTTTTTTCTCCCACAAAGATCAAAATAACTATGGAGCCCCCTAATCAAATCCAATAGGATTTTGAACTTCCAAAGGAATTATTCCATTTTTATTTTGTCAGAGAAAATATCCTACCACTACTATCTAGATCAATATATACTGGTACAAGGCAGATTCAACTGCTCCAGAGTCATACAGTCCAGAGTCAACCAAGCGTAGAGTATACAGTCACTCAAGGAATGCGGGAGAGTAAGATAGGTCATGGGCTCAGTGTCATTTCCTCCGTGTAGGTTGAAACAAGGGGAAGTCTACAGATAATTGTCCGGGGAAAAGAATAGAGGAGCTATAGCTATATAGCGGGTATATGTACAAACACAATGTAGATTCGATTAAGATTAGGAAAGGTAGGGTGGGGAAAGGCATACATGTAATTACAAGTCCTGTGATAAATGAACTAGTTTCCAAAAGGGTAAAAGGATCCATGGGTTCATTTTGAAATTTCTCCTCCCTTCCCCCAAGTTTCAAGCGGAGTGACAGGAAGAGTGGTGGGAGGAGGTATGTATGGGGGGCAGGGGGCTGGGGAAAGTTTGAATGGGTTCGACGGGAAATCGACGGGAATTATTGATGACGTTGGCGACTGGGAGTGCGGAAGTTATCAGAGATGGATGCTTCACTTGAAGTTATAATAGTGCCGAGAGCCACGGCACAACATTCCAATGGAGAATGGAGAGGGAGCTTTGTGTATACACAGAGACAGAGAGATAGCACGATAACATTCTTGATTTCAATTCCATTTTGAACATCATCACCCAGCGAAGGCTCTCGTTACACATACACACACACACACGTAAATTGCCTCTCCGTACACTGAGCCGAGTCGCTGGAGTAATGTGACTGAGTTCAGATGGATCATGGAGGAGAATGATCAATCATGCTTTCTATCCCTGTATGTGTCAAATAATATTTAACCAAAGGAAGGACTGCTGATATCACAAGGCCACAGAGTCCCTCACTCTCCGTACACTCTACACGACGGCCGGAGGTTCCGACACACACGTCCTCATGGAGAGTGTACAAGGCAGGGGAGCGAGCAGGCGGGAAAGTCGGTCGTCGGCAACAGAACAGAACACTCACACACGCCCTGGTGACAGTACTAATCTTATTACTTCGTCACCCACGTCAACGCCGTCACGACTCCAACTTCACATTCAAAAAGGAAATACAGTGGAAGTAAGAGAGAGAAAGCAGTGAGCGTCCTGAAACATCTCACTTCTTTGTCTTCGTCCCATGCAATGTCTGAGGCAAGGATGCGATTAGCATCTTTGTCATTAGTCGGGGTCTGAAAAGACGAAAGCGAGATTCGGGAGATATAAAAAAAAAGATAAAAAGGGAGTAGTAGCAATCCATCCAGTGGAGTGAAATCGCAATCCTGCATTCCCCAATCTGAAACTAGCGCTATATGAGCAATGGAGAAAGTCATGGTGTTGTCAGTTTGAGATTTAATGAAAAATTCACAGATGAAAAATGTGAGAATTTACATTCGCCATTGAATTATTTGTACCAAAAATGTAATGTTCTGTAAAGCTGCACAAATTTAAATCTAAGTCATATCAGCGTCAGTATACCAGTCACCACTAGATAAATCAATGGACAACAATAGTATGAGCAATCTCTAATAACTTCCGCGTTTACAAAGTACCTATGTACATAGTAGTAAGGACAGTCAGGGAAAGGGATGTGAAGGTCTCAGTCATTCTAGCAAAAACCTAAGTAAAATGATGTATCTATATTTTGAAAAACCTTTGTTTGAAAAATACGTGTATAATGTCTAAAATGCTATCCAAAGATAGCTATAAGTATTCTCTACTATAGAGTAGAGATAATGAGATACATCGATAGACGTAATGGAGACATTTTTGAAAAAAAGGAAGTTTTGAGAACACTGGACGCACTCTGGACGTTAACTTCACCAACTCTTGGGCTCACACGAACGGTCACACTAAGGTAGTAATCATTATATAGACTGTACCACTAAAATCAGAAACCTAACAAGTCACTTGAGCTACAGGTATTGTTTCATAACTGAAATGGACATTCCTCTAGTAATAGTAATAATAATAGTAATCATAGAATAATAATATAGTAAGTAAGGTGCTGTGCCATGTGCTTCCACTGACATGCCTAAGACTTTTCTAGTTAAAGAAAAATAAATTCATAACTTTAAGACTATGAGTAAGGGTATAGTAACATTACTTGCTAATAATCAACTAGAATCTAAGTATATCTCTAAGATCAAATTACACTACTGTAATAAATGTTCCACCTTTTCAGATACTGACCACGATAAATGGAGACCTGCTTGATAGCCTCATAATAATAATAAATCACCGTGTAATTCAACACTACACTAAAATAATAATAAGAGAAAAAAAAATATATAAATATATATATATAGAGAGATCAAGGCACTAGAAGGATTGCAACTTTCAAAATTTTGTAAGAGTGAGCTTCATAGTGGACGTAAATTTTTTAAATACTTTGTGCACACTACTATAAGAAAAAACATTACTTTTACTTTGATAGTGCATTCTATTACCTTTCTGATTAAACTTAATTACGGAAGGGCTTTCGTCAGTCTACCTACAGTACGTCAATAATAGCTGAATTCCAAATATCTAAAGAGTAAGTATACGACAGTTGAAATTGAAAGCATGGATAGAATGTACAAAGTTTACAAAAGTTTACAAAACTTGAAATTTTAGCTTTGAAATGTTAATTATAGAATAGTCAAAAAAAGAAGGAGAAAAAGGAAACAAGCATTCTTTCGTCGTCTATGTAAGTAGTTTCAAATGCTAATGTAAATATTATTACTGTGCTACGTATGTATACGAGTAGTATAAATATATATATGTGTATATATACAGAAGCTAAAAGAAATTTTGAAAATTGAAATTGAATAGAAAATATAGTTAGTATAGCACTAGTAGAAGTGGTGTAGTAGGAAAGGCAATAAGAATGCGTTCAAAGTTTGACTTTAGAAAGAGAGAGAGAAAAGAGAGTAATTAAAATAAAATGAAACGTTTTCTCTCACTATTTTACCTTGTCAGGCTAATGTTACACTGGAACTAGAAATATAAAATAATTTAGTATCTAATAATAGTAAAGGTTTTGCTTTAATTTACTTGAATATTTGTTCTGAATCTTGACGTTCTCCTTAGTCTTCTCCTTATCAGATTTTGGACGTGAGCCAGCAATGAGCCAGCCTTGAGAGATCAAGCTATAGAACTGACTCAGTATACATATAGGTGTGTATATATATATAGGTGTAGATAGTATATGGAAAGGATCTCTACTAGAACTATATAATCTAAGTATTTTCATGTCCTAAAGTTAACTAACTAAAGAGAGAGAGAGAGAGTATATAGTAGATAGCTTTCTATAAAGTATATAGTGTGTTTTTTTTGTTGAGGAAACTACAAGAAGGATCCAGGAGGCTTTCACGTACTCAACAAATTAAGACTTGCTGTGTTTCCAAAATAGTAGTTTCATGGGTGCTTGAAATGTTTATCTGTGCAAGTTAGTCGGGGAGGGAATGGAACCATCCAGCTCCGGCAAAAACTAACGAAATAACCCGAGAGAGCCTTACAAACACACAGACACACACTTTCCCCTCACATATCCTCCACATCTTTCGGAATTTTTACAAAACAAAACATGTCATTTAGCTGGAAATTATTACTATACTGAGAAACTCCCGCAATAAAGTAGAGGAGTGTGAGGGCTCGGTTTCTGGGCATTAAGGGCCGGATAATAGGACAGAATTTGTTTTTGATTTTTTCTAATGACTCGTGTAAAGACTCTAAAGTACAGATGTAGACGTGTATTTTTCGTATTTTTTTTCTAGGTAGGGAAAGTACCTACCTGGGTAAGCAAGGTAGGAATCATTCTGAGAGCATATAGTGAGCCTCCTGGAAACTGTCTGTGAAGTGTCTACGGAAGCATAAGGAGTTAGGCTTATCTATTTAGGGATACAGGATACGTGTGGTAGCCTTGAGCGGTTTTACCTGTTGGGATCGAACTTCAATCTTGTCACTATAAACGTAGACTACACGATCTGTAGTGGAAGTAGCTGTTTGGGAAGAGGCTGTAGTAGCAACTGCAGTAGTACGGCCGGGGCTAGCTGCCAAAAACGGTAGTGTCTTCGCCCCCATAAGAACAAGCATATGTAGCATAGCCAAAGCCACCAAAAAATACATTGAGGTACACTCAGGCATTCTTTCTTAAGATGACGAGACTTACATTAAATATTAATTAACAGTAATCATCAACTTTTTTTTTTTAATTTTATTTTTGTATCCCTCTCCTTCTGTCTCCTCTCATGTGTATATAGTAGTAGATGACCGAACACACTGCGACATTAGATATTTTTATAGATAGATATATATATATATAGTCTTATCACAGTCATTTTTTTTTATATTCCCCTACAAAAATCCAACCTCGCCCTCTCGACTCTCAATTCATAATAATTCGTATACGATATTCGTTTCCTATGGAGTGACGAGGTTCTTTTTTTTTGAATATATATATATATCCCTTATAAAAACAAAATATACAAATGAAAGGTATAGAAAGAGGGAAAAGTAAATTGATGTTTGGAAAGAGACTTATGATGTAACTACTAATTACTTTCACTACGATCTCAAGAGAGATTAAAATTCTCTTTGGTAGTTAGTTGTTTCTCATATGTTGAATGTGTGTCAATTTTTTTCCTAATGTTTGTCAATCGTGTTCCTTAACTGTTTGTTCAGTAAATATATAGGTATGTGCTCTTTCAGCCGTCGCCTAACACCACATGGCCTACAGCTACACACGACACTAACTTACCTAAAAGATTTTGCAACTGTACAGCTAACAATGGAATGTAAATTAGAATGTTTAATATATGCCGAGGAGGAAACTTACGGTTATTTGTCCGCGCATTTCCGTTCTTTTCTCAAAAAACGTGAAGCAAAATGTATTTTACACAAAAAATTTTTGTATTATCTTAAAATGAATCACTGGACGAGAAAAAAAAATTGTTAAAATGCAAAATCCCACTTCACTTCAAACACCATGCATATATATATATATAAGAAGAAGATTGTAATTTGATATGCTTATTCTGTAAATTTATAAGTATATAATATATTACTTTGATAGAATGCAATAGTTTCTTAGGCTAGAATAATTATGTATAGATATATACTTTTTATGTACAAAATTTTTACAAGTTTTTTGGTTAGGCAGTAAAAAAAATTTCCAGTTTTGGAAAACAAAATCGGAGTAAAATTATGTACAGATAATTAAAAAATCTTGGGGTAGAGGAAAGAAAAAATATTGCACGTTCAAATATTAATTTATGCAGCAATCAAAAAAATTCACGCAGCTGAGCGGAGGCAAGCTTGAAAAAGGAAGAAAGTAGTAGTTTTTTTTAGGCTTTTCCTTTGCTTCCTCATCAAAGTCAAAAATATTTGAATATAGTAAAAAAACAATTGTCTTAAAAAAAAACATGACAAAGTTCAAAAAAATGTCACAAAAAATTAAAAAATGGCGCATGGCGTTGTACTATACAGCTATTGTAGCCGTTGCAAAATGTTAGATATATATATGTATGTGTATATATACATATTTAGCAGCATAGTATTATGTATGATTCAAAAAATTCCGCACAAAATCTGCACTACTGAAACAAGATCAATGGAAATCCGCATGCATAGAAGTATTTGTAGTAGAGACATCATTGCAAAGGCAGTATCAAAATTTTAAAATATTTAAAATGTACTCCTGTCAATCCGTACTTTTACGCTTTCTTTTTGCATATAGCAAAGTTTGCACTCCCTATGATAGTTATGTAATGTGGCTAATATGTATAGAGATGTCACAATTTGCATCCTTGTGAAGATACAAATTTATTTTCTTTTTAGAGTAAAGCGGGAAATATCCTGTATAGATATAATAATTAGCTCCATGTTTTTTTGCACATCAAGGGTCAATGTTTGAGTTTCATTTCATGAGATGCCCTGACAGCATCATTTGTCACTGAGGTGTTAACGGTGTGAGCCCTAAGCCTGGGCTGACTAGTGAGTGAGCTGTGGAAAAATCTCTGAAGATTCTCTCATTCGTATACCGCCTGATAATTTTTCGAGACATTAGCTTAACCATAATTTATGCTCCGTCTAAATTAGACTCGCTGTATACATAGGTATTTCCCCAGACAGTGCACACTGCAGTAGTGTGCAGTTCAAATCCGAGGGGATCATCTGCGTAAAGTGCATTACATTATCAAATCGTTAAGTGAAGTCCGACTGACGACACTCAACACCTTCGTAGACTCTCATTCACTCCATGTCGGCTGGAAATGAATCGCAGCATGTAATCTGTCTACCTTAATAGCCTACCCGTCGACCGCCACCACATCACAACCTCCAAAAAAAAAACTAGGTAAAAACCTATTTTTTTTTCGGGGTAACTTCTCTACACGGCCCCACATTTGAGTCAGTCCATTCCACCACCACAGCAGGCCCAGCTAAATGTAAACACTTAAAAAATTCACTCGGCCCGTCCGAACAAAATCCATTCCAACTCTCGATCAGTGCTAAAGCTCATCCCGAAGATAAGAGAGAGAGAGAGAGAGAGAAAGTGCCTACGCACAATAAATCATTGTTGAGAGTGAAGCGCGAATCAAAGATTACCTGAGTCTACCAGAAACTCACTCGAACCAGCAAACCTTACGGAATTTGGTTTATCTACATGCATACGAGAATAGCGGTAGACCGGAGCCAGGGAAGTGAAAACTGGACAGAAAATAATTGGCTTCTGTCCTTGCCTTAACACCAGTGGATGTTTTTCCCCGAAGCGTAGGACGTGCGGTGGGACGTGCATATATAAACATATTTATTTTTATTATGCTCCACTTCCTCCTCAAATCCACGTTTTCACTGTAGTCAACGGACAGGGGAAAGTCAGAGAGAGAGAGAGAGAGAGAGGAGGATTTAATTTTTTCCCTCTGTTTTTCTCCGTGGCCCACAAAATCAAATTGAATTCAAATCCCAAGTGTAAAAGTCAAGTGACAGGGAGTTGCTGAAAAAAGTAGCAATCCAATCAACAACACAAAAAAAAGGAAAAAAGAAATTATACTGTGTGAGGTAGGTGTGGGTAGGTAGGTAGGTACATAGACAGAAGTAGAAAGCTTCTGCCACTCTCTGACTCCACTACCACGGGAGAAAGAGAGAAAAACACTCACTCTTTCAACTTGCTCTGTTAGCTTTATAGATTGTGTGTGTGTGTGTGTGTAGATGTTAGTTTTCGTTTTAGTTCTGACTCTCTTTTGTAGGCCCTTGAATCGGTTATGTAAATACTGGCTTTTACAGTGAAAAAAAGGAAGTGAGCGTCTCTCGTTGTGTGAGAACAAGTTTGAAATCGTTGCACTTTATCAGCACAGATAAAAAGGGTAATGACGTGGTGGCGGTTGAGAAGCGATTGGAGGAGCGCGAATCGCTTTGATAATGTACCATTGATTTATGGTGAGCACAATCATGAAACTTTTTCCCTATACATTGTCTGTATCATATGCTCTCCATCTATAAGATTAGGAGCAACCCCTCACTCTCTTTCTCTTTCTCTCTCTACCGTTAGACACACAGTTAGCTCTCACTCTCACTCCACCAAAGACCAGGAGCAAAGGAAATAATGTTACTACTCCGTCCGTCCATATGCACGTATATCTGCTGACAAGACAGAATATCCGTAGACGATGGGTGTAGGGCCACATAGACAATGACTGCCAGAGTCCACCAGCACACACACACTACTACGCTTCGTTCCTTCCTTCGCTACGCCTCCACTGCATCTTTGAAAAGGAAATCAGTGTGAGTCGCTTCTCTCGACTAAAGGAAGGTAGCGGGCTGAGAGAAAGGGAGCTAACAAACGTTTCAACAAGAAAGTAAGTGGGACAAACTTTTTTTTACACTCAACTTATTCTACGTACATACACATATAGTATGTCTATAGCTATAGCTATATATGTAGCCTATAGCTATAACTATACCTATACGTATGCCTATACAGTTCTTCCGCACAACTGTACTAGGACCCGCTCCTGTCTCGTCCCTTTCTTTCCTTCCTCCTTTCTTTCGTGCCCAAGCTAATCGCAAGTTCCTCACCACAACTTGTCCACAATGATTTAGTTCTGCATTAATAGAACTCATCATTGACTCCTTTCTCTCTCTCTCTCTCTCCCTTTCTCTGCATTATAGAGAGCCGACATGAGAGGGAGAACCTCCTATTCCTGACTGTCGACGCGCCGTCCCTATAGACAGACCAGGTAGTTAGACGAGTAATTTAATGTTTGAATTCATTCTCTTATCTCTCATATTACCGCCATCCTAGCCAGGCTTCAATACTATCCTCATAATGAATTCCATACCATCATTTCCTTTCAACCAGAACGAAGCCTCCTCCACCGTATACATAGCTCTTTAGCTCTGTGCTAAAGACACGAGTATAATTGAGAGATTCTCTCTAAGACGGTTCATCCTCCAGCAGATTACGAAATGACTTTCCAGTCACAATCCCTTCTCGGTCACACATTCAAGAAGAAAAAATAAACAAGTCCAAGGCGGTGACGGTATTTATCATCCAGCTTGAGGTACTTTTTTCCTTTCAAATTTTTAATGCTTCATATATACATTTTCTCGGCGTGAAAATTCGATTCTAGTTTTATTGGTAGTGGCGACTTTGGTAACATTCTACGAAATTTTTCTTACTACATCGCATCGGTGACGTTGGAAAAGTTTCCATCACAATGATTAATCGTCACATTTCTAATTAAGCCGTAGAAATTATGCATGCTGTCCTTTGAATACTCATGTAAGGCTGGGAAAGCTCATCCGGCACACGTCGTCAACCTAGTGACAGGAGCGGAGGGCCTTACGGGATATCTGCTCAACAAAGCTTTTCGCTCCAGATGACGTTCTTAGTAGTATTCGGACAACCGTCGAGCCCATAGTATAGGGCGAGAGGACGCCGCCTTGAAGTTTTTGAGATTTTTGGACAACTGGAGAATCTATTTTATAGATCCGTGGCTAGAAGACAGAGACAGAGACACACTCGAAAAGTGAAAGCAAGAAGAATGACGAGACGAGCGAAAGCAACCTGCTCAAATTTTCTCTCATTTTTGGGTCACTGAACTAAATAATAGACAGCGGAGACGAAGAAGTTGGGGACGAGGCTGTTATTATTCCTCGTCCTATTAATAATGACACATTGGGGGTTTAGAGCTCGTGGTCTCACACGGAATAAATCCGGATTGTCTCCGGCTGTAAAAGTCTCTCTTTCTCCGTGGCTTCTTTGTAAATTATCTTATTTGTTTTGGACACAGTTCCCGTTACTTATCCCCACATCACGCGAATTGACTGCCCAGCATCAGAACCTACCTAATTAGGCTGGATGGCTTTCGTGCGTGGCACTCCTCGGATATTAAACAAGTCGTTTTTGAAGTTTCACTCCCACTGGCCTCAATTATAAAATATGGGATACATTGTCACTTTCACTTTACTAGATAGCTGTGCATTCCACTAACAGGCACAGGTGGAACTGTACGATACATACATACACACGTGGCTCCACCAAAAATCAAACAAAGTGTTCGACGATCCTCATCCTTCCATACAGTATCAATATCAAGCCCTCCACGCCATGAAGAGACCTTCAGTGTTTCAACGAAAGAGAAACGTAATCCTTCAAAACCACGCTTGAAATGACTGAGAGCATAGGAAAAGGTTGGTCGTGCGTTGGAAGGACTAAATCGTGCCTTCATCTTCTTCCTCTGCCTTTCTCCGTCTGGGGAGGGCGGCTAATCTTTCTCTGGCAAAGTAATCAAGTATAAATGCACGCTAATGCGAGTAATGGAGGTCTGTACCAAGACAAAGAGGCATAATTAAGAAACCCACGTATAGACCGGAGCCACATCACTATACAGTACACTCACGTAGTATAGAAATAACCTTTCTATGCATCTCTTCAGCCCCATCAACACATGAGAAGTCTCTACGAAATAAGTGGGTCTACATAGTACACGCTTCCTACAAGGGATAAAGTGCTCCCTACAGGAAAATTCAGAGGCCATATCATTCATACGAATACAGAGGGATTCGAAGGCAGTCACTGACTGCATTGACCAAAGTTCCACGAGAAGCTCCGAATCTCCGGAAATCCCAACTTTCCCACAAGGAACTTCTACTAAATAGACAAAAATCCGGACTTTTTTTGGTACTTTTTACTTTTTATCCAACTATACATAAAGCAGTCGTCAGTCAGTCAAAGGCAGACGACTTGGATAGGAATGTAATTATATTTTCGGAATGTATGGGACTTTACAAAGTCTAAAGTTTCTCCTAATACACCAGCGCCAGGACCATTACCACCACCACCACTTGATTTTGATAGGGATACAAAAATCAATCTAGAAATTTATCGTTGGTAGTATAGTAAGGAGCCGAATGGAAACTCCCTTCCCCACATACCAACCTACCTACTTGGTAGCGCTGCTGCTAACCTTAAGCCTGGGCTGCTCTGAAGAGGTGTAATGGAACGAGGAATTGAGTGTTGTACTCTTGCATGTGATTATTATAATTGCTCTGCTCTGCCATTAAGAAGCTACAGGACACTGAAATATGAGGAGCATTACTGAGTCTTGGCAGAAGCTGAGTCTCTAGTCAAGTTGCTGCTTGGGTTCAATTCAAAGTATGTAGAGCACTGGGCTTCCTCATCTTTCTCCTCCGTCGTACGTTCAACTCGAGAGTCCGGACGAGTCAAGTGTGTGGAGGGTGCCTAGTGGCAGTGGCAGTGCCGGTGCCGGTGCCAGTACATACACAAATATCCCAAAGCTAGGCTGCAAATCCAAAATCCAAAGGCACACTGTCTTGGATTTCCCTCTCGTGTGCCAGTCTGTCGTGTCCAAAAGAATCAGAGAGGCATATAGAGAGAGACAGAGAGACGGGCTTACGTAATGAGTATGTACGCATTCAGCACTGTGCCCATCTCATCTCTGTTGTATCTTCTCCGTCTGTCTGTAATGAAGTCGGAAGGGCAACGGAGTTTTTCCTCCGTCAGTATCTTCTACCTACTTCCTCACAATATATTTCTCATTAGACGTGTAGTAGGTATGTAGGTAGGTACATATATACCTATACTAACCGTGGCATACGATGCGAGTACCTTGAGAGAATCTCTGACAGACATTTGGCAAAGTCACAATACTCACAGTTTATAGTAGATTTTTCAGCTATGTTTGAGAAACCGGGCGGAGACCACCTTTCGTGGCCAGAGAGTTAAACTTGATTTTTCTATCTCTCTCTCTCACTCATTCTTCCATTTTCCTTCTTCTTTGTCTCCTTCTCCCAAAATTACTTTCTCTTACATGGAAGCTTAAGCATGAAATGATCACGAAACTCGAACAGACCCAAAATGAAAACATGAGTGACTGGGAAATACATATATGTAAGGGACAGCACATGGTATTTTCCAATGCGATGTATTTCCCATATATATATATATGCGATCTATGGACTCAAATGAGTCCCTTTTAATTTCTTTTGGATAATCCAAGTAGTTGAAGATGTACGGTATGAATGAAATTGAAGTAATTGTAATTAGTAACTTGTCCTAGGATTATTTAGTTAGTCCTAACTACTACGGCTGTTAATTGTTAATGAAGTTACTGAAAGCAATGCAATGCAATGCACTCAATCATTCTCACAAGTCAAAGTAAATTTTTGAGTAAATAGATAAGATATATAGATATATATATAGTAGTATATAGTTTACACGTAGCTACTGAATGATGCGAATGCAAAATGTAAATAGTGGAATATTAGGTCAGTATAATAATGTAGGTATATATATATATAACTATAATATTATATGTGGGTTATTTACAGAGAGAAAAAACAAGAAAATATAAAAAAAAGGTCGATGGTAGTGGTCAAGATAGAAGATAGAGAGAGAAAAAATAAATAACGTATAACGATTTTGTATAGTATTGCATATACAAGATTATATATTAGTTTGTAGATGGGCGATAGAAATATATATATTTGAAAATGGAGAGAAGGAAAATTATTTTTTGAATTGATCCTTTGTAAAATATATATTATTAGAAGTTGGAAAAAATGATCGTAGGAGAGATTATGACTAGTAATAATAATAATTATACTGAAGATGAAAAAGTTAAGAGCAAAAAATGATTAGTTATTGAGAGCTGGAGGAGGGAGGAATAGTTGACTTGTGTAAGTCAGAGAGAGTGATCACCTGGTAACGCTGAGGGCAACAACGGGCGGGACAACAAAGTTGAAGTAGGGCATTGTGGCTTCCAACGGAGATATGAGGAGACGGCGGCGGCGACGGGCTCCCTGGTCTTTTTGGCTGTCCATTGTACGGGATTTCCATCTCAACGAATTCCCGATCCTGGACGAGAGAAACACAACAACAATACACCATAATTTACGCATTACTTAATTCTCTACACGACTACACAGTGATTAACGAGCCTTAGCAACTCATGAGCACAGACGAACATGTATACATATAATTCCCTCTCGTCCTCAAGAAAAAACCACCTCACAACATGAATACAATGATGGAGCACTCATGCAGGGACGGACTCTTGTCAAAATTATATGTAGTCTACACTGGATGGAGTGTTATGACTCTTCTACAGAGGTATTCATACATCACATAGACCCAGTCAACATTTATGCAGGGACACTTAAATGGAAGCTTGTGAGTCGGAGTGGTAGGACAATTATAGACCGTGGTTCAAGAAGCAATGTGGAGAAAGGTCAGTCCCCACTTTAAAGCATTCTGACCCCAATCCAAGGTCAACTTAATGTCGGTTTGACCTGAGTCCCAACAATCAACTTTATACCTCTCTTCGGTTTACAAAAGATGAAAATGCCACTTTTTAAATTTTTTCAGTTACTGGTATTTTAGCTGTAAGGGTGTAATCTGGTATATTAACGCTTTTCAGAAGGAGTAAAACTGGTATTTGAATGCGTTTTCAGGGTTTCTTTATATAGTAGAATAAACACCAATTTAAAAAAGCTCAGACCTGTAGGTTGGGCCCATTCCTATCCCATAAACAGGTTGAATACTAGTATTTACACTTTTCAAAAATTGTAAAACTGGTATTTACACTTTTCAAAAGTAGCAAACCCGGAATTTGCACTTTGTCAAAGCATCAAAACCGGTATTTACACTTTTTTAAGAATAGTAATACTAATATTTACACCTTTTTAAAAGCATCAAAACCGGTATTTACACTTTTTTAAAAATAGTAATACTAATATTTACACTTTTTTAAAAGCAGCAAAACCACAATTTACACTTTGTTAAAGCATCAAAACCGGTATTTACACTTTTTCTAAAAGTAGCGAAACTGCATTTGCACTTTTTCAAAGCATCAAAGCCGGTATTTACACTTTGTTAAAGCATCCAAACCGGTAATTACTTCTTTTTTGAGAATAGTAATACTGGTATTTACCCTTTTTCGAAAATCGTAATACTGTTGTTTAGACTTTTTCGAAAATCGTAATACTGGTATTTACACTTTTTCAACAATAATGGGTAAAAGGTGTAGTTGCACTTTTGTAAACACTGGTCTGGTAAAAAGTCGATTGTTGGATCTTAATTGAAAAATATATGAAGGGGACGCTGGATTTGGGGGAGAAAGCTTATAAGCAGGGACTGGACTGATCACACAGCCTCTTCACCCACGATATGCTCAGGAAATGCATATAAATAAAGCTACACTCATATACATACAAGCATTACCATGCGTTCACAGTTTCTAGTGTAACATATTAAATATTGACGGCCCTATAGGGACATGTCTATTCTCACGTCGTTCTCCTTCATATCCTGCTAAGCTGTTCCTACAGTTTCCCTTTTTGTTAGTTCAACGGAAAAACTTATCCTAATTTTCCCCTAGAGCTTTTATTTTTTACTTTCTTTGTCGACAAGTCCATCTCGAGAATTTGAATTCGTCCGTCTATGCTTTCAAATTAATTTCATGCTCCCGACTTCAGACTAAAGGAAAAGTTGAATTTTTGAAATCAAAGGTAAATCAACTTCTTTTGAGTCTCATTTTCCCAAAGCAAAGTATTTTGATTTTAAAAGGAATCCGAGAGAAGTACTGACTGGGTTTCTTGATAGCTGTGTCGAGGACTAACGTCAGAAAGTATGCCATCATCGTAATATTATTTTGTTTTACATCCCAGCTACAAGTCTATAGCCAATGAATTCGAAATTAAATTAATTTTAAGGATTCCAGATCTATTTTTTACGTGAGTGAGTATAACAATGGACGGAGTTCCTGGTCTGGCTCTGGCATGTGGCAGTTGTCTACTCTATGTGCATGCATTCACCCAAAAAGCCGTCGTATAGTTTGTCCACGTAGCCAGCAGGGAGATTAGTCAATATTGTGTAAGTGATCCAGAATTGAATTACAAGTCAGAGTTTGGCATTGGCATGGCAGTCGACGGGAGACGCTGACTGTAGACTACTAATGAAAGCAACTTTTAGTTTTGGAATGAGGATGATCTGTTTTCCAAACCCAGATTGCATGCCATTAAATACTATTTATGTGTTATTCCTATCGGATAAAAATGTCTGAGCTCCTTCAAGGAAAAGATAAGGTTTGGAAATAAAAAAAAAAATTGAGCTGACGGTGACTTACTGTAGTTTTTTCTAAGCAGCGGAGGAGATGGTGATGTTGGAGCTCAAAAATATCTTCATCTTTACCGTCGTCGATATCCAAGCCAGACTCCTGAGCTGCCAGCTTGGCCTCCACGGCTTTCTTTTTACTAACGAATGCGGCTCCGGATGAAGCCTTTGCCATTCGTATCCTCGCCAGTCGAGCTTTCTGTAATTTCAATAATTTATGACACATTTAGACACCATTACACTTCCTCCAACTCTCTCTCTCTCTCTCCTTCCCTTTAAATTAATCCAATAGAACTAAACTTTAAAAGAACAAATAATCCTCGGATTTCATTTACAATCTTGAGGAATTGTAATCAAACAATAAGAGAAACAGTCACAGAACTACACTCAGGTATTCCCTGCTCACGTACCAGTACAAGATATTTACAAACACGAAAAACAATGTCGCTTTTCTACTGAATTAATTAAGGAACCTTTTGCATTTAAATTTTTTTTGTCTAATTCATGTATTCTTCCAACAGCAGAACAGCACACGTAACAGAATTCATGGATATCATTCCGAATTCCGATCCTGAACAAATTAATCGGCTCTGGTGTCCCAGTCGTGTACAGTCGGAGTCGGAATAAAAGGAACGAGCTCTGTAACGCTCCACTTGACT
The DNA here is from genome assembly GCA_034695205.1 of Dicyrtoma fusca. Classification (NCBI taxonomy): domain Eukaryota; kingdom Metazoa; phylum Arthropoda; class Collembola; order Symphypleona; family Dicyrtomidae; genus Dicyrtoma; species Dicyrtoma fusca. Next base: position 4,140 of record JAQFZC010000371.1, on the reverse strand, counting down.
TTATAGCTTGAGAGACTAAATTGTTCCGGACAATAATTTGAAAGGAGCTGAGCAGAAAGGGAAAGGGACGAAATGATTAGGGAACAGAGTGGAAGCTATTATAACTGTGACCTAGTATACATACAGGAGGAGAAAAAAAAAATCATTACGTATCCGACGCACATCCGGTCGTGAAGACATGACAGGACTGGTAAACAAGGAAATAAATAAACGGATATACATATATATATATATTTTGTGTTACCTTTTGTGCCTTTCTTTTGTCTGCCCTTTGATTCTGATGATAAATTCGGCTGAAATTGGAAACGATAACTGGAACTGGAAGAGCGATGACGAGTACTCCACTGAGAGAGCACACACCTCCAACCACTTTCCCCGCTATCGTGCTGGGAACCATATCACCATACCTGGAAAGCAGACAGAACATCAGTTAGACAGCATAAACATAAGATCACGTTACCATTTTCCTTTTAGCATAATTTCGCACCTCCAGACTCAATACGCCAACCGCCCCAGTCAGTCAGTCAGTCGCAGATACACGCTTCATAGCCGTATCTGCTATCTTATCTTATCTTATATGCTATACCAAGATTCCATGTAAAAAATTTTGTATATAGACCTTTCTATATCGATCAGCTTGCATATATAAGGTATACAATGCGTCTCTACTCTGCCCATATCGTGAATATTTGATAGCGTCATCCTTAAGACAAAAACTTCCGTGCCCTGAGACCTACCAACCTATTTACGTTGTAACTTATACCTCGGTTGCAAAGCCATAATATGCATAGCTACATATACCTACCTACCGTATGATATGATATGCAACATGCAAGAAGTCGACTTCTTAGACGATGCAAGATACTCTTACTTGATTTTATTCCCACTCGAAAGCTACACGCCGTTAGATAAAACGAAAATAAATTGACCATAATACAGTTGTATTTTTATTTTAATGCACACTTTCCCAAAAATGTCCTATAAAACAATGCAACATTTTAAAACATACATATTTTAGTAGCTTAGTAATCCAATTTAAGTCATATTTTCCGAGTCAATATGTTATGTTCTTTTACATCTGCAGTCTACATACAGGAAACGGGAGGATTGCGGATGTACATACATAGTTGAGACAGAAAGCGACGTAAGTGCACCATGAGGGACGGGAGTGATGCTATAACAATGGTACTACACACTGCAGTCGCTGCCCATAAAAATGTGAACGGAGTCGTGAAGGCAAGATGGGGAGCAATCTGTATACAAGACAGAGAGTTCCACCGTACATGTACGCACAAGACTGATGTCACTCTTTTATCTCTCCCATCTCCAAGACTCGTCTCTTTAAATTCTTGTGGAGAAAGAAAGACACACCGGGGGGGAAAAATGAGAGAGGAGCTCCTATCATTTTCCACATGTAGATGTAAAAATAGCACGGTGAAGTAGAAAATTAATTGCATTGTATGATATAAATAAATGTCTGCTCGATGGCAATTTATTTTTTCTCCTATCAACTTGAGACAGTCATATCAGGAATCAGGAGGAAGGTACACCTATATCTGTAGAAACAGAAACGTCCGGATTTTTACTCTCTTGTCTGTAACTTGTTTCCTATATCGATGGGCACCTTTAAAAAAAATCGTTGTTCGGAATATCTTCCCTCCCCCCCCCCACCCCGTCTCCCTGTTTCATCTCTGCAGAAGGCGGAGGAAAAAATTCTGTCATTTTTCCATTTCTATACAGATATGCCATTGATGGCTCCCGAACATTTGGAGGAAGCACCCAACCAATGCTACAGTGTATATAGGCTGGGAGTCTTGAGGCTCCTAAGCACACTCGAGCCATTGACTTGCTAACAATTCACGGTGGCAGTCACGGCAGCTATTACCCAAGAAATAATCTGCTTCTGACAGATCTTGAGGCCCGTTGTAAATTCTGTGATCAGCACAAGTCAAGGAATGTCAAGGGAATTAAGTATGAGTATACAGACTACAGACACATTATTTGGAGGAAATAATGAAACCTACACGCCATCAATGCATTGCATTGGATTTGGATTGCATTTCATTGGACTGCACCGCGCTCAACTGCAGAGCACTTCCATCCCTCACTCAGTCTAGTGGTGAGCTCGCTATCCACATCAATTATGGGAGGTGCAGACAGACACATAAACAAACGGGAGACAGGCACACGCGGTGAGAAAACAGTGACAGGAAATAGTTGTAAGGGAAAGAAATGGAGATGAAGTAACCTTTGACATTTTCTAAATCAGGAAAGAGTGACAAGGCACTACAGAGCGGGTGCATTCCTTTCCCGGGTCTTTACCGCCCGCTCATACATACATACGAGAGTGAGAGAGCCGTTCCATCCTTTCCCTTGTAGTTTCCTCATCAGAAGCCTCGTACATAAGTGACTGGGAGGGCCTCTACCTATATAATTACTATTACGAGCTGAGATGCAGTCAGAGTGAAAGAACTATAAACTAGGCATATATGTACATAGGTAGGTACATGCATATACATGTATTTACGACACGAAGGCTCAAGGACATCAACTTTGTTCGTCACTTCCAAAAACGTCACGATCCACACTCAGTCCTCTCGATCAAAATATTATTTTATTTGAGTACAAACGTCAAATTCCTTCTTTATTCCCAGCTCAATACGAGTCCCCAACGAAAGTTTCATCTTTCATTGAATTGTAAGCATTAATTATATTTTCACTATGTCGTACGTTCGTATGCATGTACACAGCGTCCCAATCCCCATAGAATATCGACTTGAATAGTGGGACATTTTAATAGACATATATATTTTCTGATCATCTTCCTTTTATTGCGTCGGACGATGAGAGAGTACAAGAGAAGAGAGAGGATGCAGGAAGAGAGAGGATGCCTGGCGAAGATATCGCATGTGGAAGGGGAAACTTTGTGGAAGAGCCTCTTTTAAGTTTAAAGGGAGACCTGACAGAATGGAAGATGTAGATAACTAATAATGTGATTTTAGTTTCTCTGATTATGATGATATTATGTCTGTCATAATTCATTCACCCTGCTCAGTGTTCCTTTTAAGTAGTGACTTGACTCTGAGACTAAAGGGAAAAGCTTTTTTGATCTGTAAAATGCTCCTGTAAGAATTCATGTAGGAACTTTGACAGCCATCCTTCGGAATATCTGTACATACACAAATACATACGAGCCTTCATGTGTACATACAAGCTGAGGATGACTGGGAGAGAAGAGAGAAGTGCTAAATACGAGAATATAAATTGGTCTAAATTAAAGACGAGACCCTCCCAATCCCAATTCCAGCTTCCAAGTCGGAAAGCTCAAAGAATAATAATTATTATTCTTCTTCCACCTAATGCTTTTAAAATTCTCCTCGATGAAACGAAAGTTTGTTTTTACTCCAGAAATCTTCCAATGTCCTCCACGTCCACTGAACATTGATTTTCTCCAACTATTTTCAGCGACATCTAATCGTAAGCCAAACATATTCTGTTGCTTTACAGCGATCCTTCCTTCCGTTTTACGCCTTCATAAAGATACACAGGGCTGTTGGAAGGAATTTAATGTCGCTGTCAGTCTAGAGATAACGTACAGTTGTACACAGTGAGTACCCACAAAGAGACTGAAGGAATAAAGACAGTGGAGAACAACTCTTGGGATCGAACAACACCACTATAAAATAATATTGGTCCATACTACAACAAAAACGAACCGAAAGTTCGTGTGTGGCCCTTCCACCAATCAGCAATGGATCAACATTCACCAAAATTGCTCAGAATATATTTCTAATTTCCAACACAAAGTGTGTGGATGGCTCCTAAAAGAACCTAATGTGATACAAAACCGAGGCGAAGTACAGTTTGGACTCTGCTTTTATTTTTGTGGAGGCGTAACACGCACTATCACCGTATTTCCGATTAACCTTTTCGGAACGGTAATATGTCTAGTTTTACTTCTTTTTAAATATGATAATTTCTAGTTTTGATCTTTTTCAAAGTGTTATTTACTAGTTTTGACCCTTTTGAAAGAGTGCTATTTACTAGTTTTGACCGTTTTGAAAAAGTGTTATTTACTAGTTTTGACCCTTTTGAAAGAGTGCTATTTACTAGTTTTGACCGTTTTGAAAAAGTGTTATT
>JAQFZC010000370.1:0-54912 GCA_034695205.1 Dicyrtoma fusca | reverse complement strand
TCAATGACTCATCCTCATCAATTATTTCAGTTTGTGTGAGCTAAATATCATGCATTAGCAAGTGTGAAGTGTTTGAAACGAAACTAACTTTTGTTAAAAATTATGTTTAGCTCAGATTCCACACATCAGCTATTCATAGCTTAATAATTGATTTACTTATTAGCTGTTGAAGCGTGAAATTAAGTTTTAGAATATTCAGCTTTTAATTATTGTAGTTTTTTAATTATGTATATTTTACTGCTAAATTAGTACTTTCTGTTACTCTGTTTAATACCGTACGATACTCTTGCAATTTAGTTTAAACTTTACGTATAATTTAATCTTATAGCATGATTTCATAAAACACGATAGATATTGACTAACTTAAAACAATAAACGGTCTAGACTTGAGACTAGACTTTTGTCGAGCATCTGCACCGGTATGCTGTTTTGCACAACCGTGTGTTATGGAAAGCCATATAAGCCAACAGAACTAAGTTTCACTGGAATTGTTTCAACTTAATTTCTAATACGCTGTGTAACTTTACCAGCTGATACAGTTTACTGAAGTGCAGTTTTATTTTATAGTATTACGGTCATGTGTATATTTTGTCCCGCTGGTAGTGTACACTGAAGAAATACACTTCTGCATGAAATAAATTAATAGTTTTTTCATAATGATAAACTTAGTTACAGTATCCGTTGAATATTTGTTTTGCTAAAACTTATATGTATATATAATCTAAAAGATATACTTATATTATGTGTCAATGTGCACTGCATGGCAGAACCATTACCGTTAGTCTGTTGCACACACACTGAAAAAGGGTGAGTGTGTGTTTGAACACGTGTGGCCAACGCTGACCACCTATCTGGCCCAGGCTGCTAGCAGCCACGGCTGAAACTTTGTTTAGCCCACGACATGTGTACCCGAAGCAGACCAAGAAGTGAACATGAGAGTGGCTTGTTAAGACAGTTTATCCGCATTTTAACTGGTGCTATTCCCACGAGGTAGTCAGAAAGTCTGCAGTTCTGCACCTGTAAAGATAGATTGTTTGCTTCATTAGTAGTGCATATTGTAGATTATGCTGTCCTCGTCCACCAGCCCTGAAGATTATTTGCAATTGAAGCCATGGTTATGTGTATGTATCAGTAATTCCGCTTTATCAGATTTGTGCAACTTCTACTCTTTTTTGCTCTTTCGTCTTTCCTCAGTGTTTCCCTGTTTACACTGATTTTCAAAATCTCTTCTTGTTTCCTCGACTTTCACGCACGGCTATCCTGAAACTCACTCACTTGAAATTTAAAGGCCACATTCCTTCTAGCATTATAGATTATAGCTCATACCGTAATAGATGCATCGTTCAGAAACTGCTACAATTATTTATTAAACTTATTTATTAGTACCGTCACGTCCAGATTCAATGGGGTCAGATTAATCTTGAGCAGCCCTTCACAAAGCTCCTTTTTCTCACCGTGTGTGCACTGGAAAGCCCATATCGTAAGTAAAGAAGAATTGTGGCATAAGTCCAGTCCAGCCGCGCTTAAAGGCATTCCCACACATGTCCAGTTTCCACTGAATGTCATTTTGACTCAAGTCCTAACAAAAAGAAGAAAACCGTTTTAAATTTTTTTTTAAATGAAGTGCAAATGATAGTTTTACTACTTTGAGAAAGAGCAAATACCAATTTCGGTATTTTAAAAAGTACAACTACCACTTTTACTATTTCCTAAAAAGTGTAAATAACAGTTTTGCTATTTTACAGATGTGCAAATACTAGTGTTAGTATTTTTGAAAAGTATAAAAACCACCTTTGCTATTTCTTAAAAATGGTAAGTATAACTTGAACAGAATTTTGAAAACTTAATTGGTAATCTTAATATTTTAAAAATGCTTTTTATTAACACATTATTGCTGTTACTATTTTTGAAAAGTGTAGCAGACGTATTTCTGTACACATGCAACATTAAAGAAAAGTGAACTGTGGGGATTTGTGCCAGAATACTTTGAAGTGAGGACTGAACTTACACTATAATGCCTCTCCACCTACAACGTTTATTCTTAAACTGTCTGCGGTTCTTTGGAATCCCACATATGACACAACGTACAGTACAGTATGGAGTGTATTTATTTATCTAGGCCGATATTTATACCCGGCAGAGTGAATGTGTGTAGACTTTCGGGAATTTTTGTAGAGCAGGGGATCTCTATATTGCAAGGAGCAAATGTGCTCACAAATGAACCAAGCGTGAAAAGATTGGATAGGATAATGAATTATATAACTATCTGTAATCGTAAGATGAGTTGGGAGAGGACAGCTAGCCTTACAGAATCAAATAGCTGTTGTTTAGACCGTCAGCTCTCGACACGTAAGGCAGCGTAAGAACTCGACATAACGTAAGAGAAGGAACGGGGATGAGACGTACCTGTGCATTTGGAAGACTAACTACAAGGTAAATGAATTACCCTTCGTGAGGTAACTTCGTGTGGTGGTGGTTTTAGTCAACCAAGCAAATTATATATAACAATCCAAATCAAAACTGAGGATAACCTTTAAAGTAAAACCTTTAAAGTAGACAAGACATGTCGAATGTATCATCATCATCATGATTCGACGATCCTTTTGAATGATTGTAACAGGAACCTGTGGATTTAACCATATATATCTCTAGTCTAGTTCTACCTTCATTCATGATATGACTATAGTGGCATTAAACCACCTCAAAAGGGGCCTTGCAAATGTGACTCTGTAGGAAAGGACTTTTGAAAATGTCTGCGTGTTATTTTTTTCACTCCTTCTAGAAACGATAGTTTTTACATTTTGCCGTAATAAAAACGTGTAATATCATGTACCATTTGTAAAAACCTCTATACATTTTTTAGCCTTTTAAAAACAAATTTAAAATGAGGTTTTACACCTTTTCAAAATGAAATTATAGCCTTTTTTTGAAAAAGCGCCATTTTGTGTGTTTTAACTTTTCAAACTGTTACTTTCACATTTTGCTTCTTTTAAAATTTCATGTTTTACAACTTCAAAATACTACTATCACGTTTTGATATTTTTTAAAAATGTGTAATATTATGCTTTACAACTTTTCAAGTTGTTACTACTATGCTTTGCCTGTTTTCAAAAAGTAATTTCAAGTTTCACACTTTTTAGAAATTTTAATATCACGTTTTGCCTTTTTTTAGAACGTCTAGTGTTATGTATACTTTACAACTTTTAAAAATGTGATAACATTTCCCACCTTTTTAAATACGTGCGGAAATTCGTGCTTTGACATTCCTGGAAACTACAAGATTGACCTTTCCACTGTCATATTGGGAAGGCCCCTCGTAGGTCCGTCCTACGTAGTAATCCCCCGAATACATGGACTTTAAATACCTGTTGAAGTTGAAGGTAACTCATTTTAGTTTGATATACTTATCCTCTAGGTAATTCAAGACAGCCCCGCACAATGGTGTAATATAATATATTGACTTGGCTCTTGATATGATGTGATAGAGCTGTAGACTGCAGAGCGTCTTCTGCATAGTTAAAATACTTCCCTCAAACCATTTCATTTCATGTGGAGTGGAGCTACACGGGAAGGTGCAGCTGTGGTTTTTTCCTTTGCCTCTTTGCCTTGTCAAAGTCCAACTGAGTCCCATGCTTTACCTGTACGCAATGGTTTGTTGCTTTTAGTTGATTGTTGTGCTCCGTAGTGGATGGACTGCAGACAAGCTAGACCAGACACAACAGAGGCATCCACGGGAAGGAATTCAAGGGAACAGGTAACAGTTGCAAACCGACCCTTCTACCCTCAACATCCCTCCTACAACTTTTCAAACTAATTTAAAATACATTTTGTTCTACCAAATTTTATAAATAAATCCTTTTTTTAAATTTATTATATCCCATTTCCATGTGAAATCAACGGCAGAGTGACAGTTACTGCAGCCTTGTGAATTCCAAGGAATATTTGACAGTGTTTGAAATTTCAAATATCAAATTAGAACAAGCTACACATAGTCGATACAGATGCTACAATTAACTACTTTAGAGCAAAGTGTGTGTCATTTTTTGTGCGAGACTACAAGCATAAGCCCTGTTAAATTTGTGAGTAATTAAACATTTAAATGCATAATTCAGCTCCGTTTAAATTGCATGGGAATATTGACGTGAAACCCTCGTGAATCGAAAATTCCAAAGGAAGTAACTCGTAGGTTTGAAGTAACAGTGAGTCAAAAGAGTATCTACGTTGAAAGGGAGAAACATTCTTGCTTCAGTTGCTCTTGCTACTGACAGTCATCTTTTAGGGATAATATTTTTTTAAAGTTGGATTGTGGATACAGAATAGAGACAGTGTAAAGTAAGTATATGGTGAATGATGATTGTGTGATTGTGATTATGGACGAGTCAGCTGCCAAGACTTGTACTACTAGACAGAGAGGAAACATCCGGAGAGAAACACGTTCATTTTTCTCGTCATCCTTATCCCTTCCATCTTTCCTCCTTCCGTTCCTTACATAATGACCAGAAGAACACCAACTACAGTCGAGAGGAGCCCACAGTAAATGGGAAGTAGACGAAGGATTGTGTAAGTTTTGTACTAATCTACAAATGTATAAGCCATTCTGATATATTTGATTATACCCTGCATACCACTTTCAAGTTTCCAACTGAAAAAATAATAATTATACAGGATTGTTGTTGTTATTGTTCAATTCCGGCTCTAGCAGTTGGTGGCAGGAGTCTGGTAGCGGTAAATGTATGTTACAGACTAGCGAAATTATTAATAGGAAAAATTAACTGTTTAATAGGTAGAAACGCCATAAAATAATTTATAAACGTTTTCATTTAACTTATCACCCACTCTCGTGGATGTCTCATGTCTTCCTTGTTTTAGATTTTGATTCCCATTTTATATTATATTGTTATTACTTTAGTTCTTGATCGTTTTACTTCCCATGATAGAGGAGGGTGAGAGAGTTTGGGATTGGGGTTTTATTTTCTATTGTACTTCTAATTGAATAAGTATCACGTTTATAAATATTATCAAACAATAAATAATGCAGTTGGCAGTACACATGTATGCAGACAATATTACAGTCTACTGATTTTAATTTTTATCTCTCTATAGTGCTATTCATTATGCTCATTTTATTCTTAACTGCAGTTTTTGGACTTGAGGAATTTTTTAGTAGAGTTTGTTGTTGATTGTTCTTGTCGGGCGAGAGAAATTTTGTAGATGATGAAAGTTTTACAATTTCATTTCGATTTCGTCTTGCAAGATATATCGCTTTTAGGTTTTACTTTACTGACAATGATGGTAGTATTGTTAATAATAAATTGTACATATGTATTTTTGTTTTGTATTTGTCTTAACATGTTATTGAAATGTTGATATTTCTGTACAACTACTTAATTATTCTAAAGTTTGGTTGGCAATTAGAAAGGGAAATATGCTTTGGCCCGAAGTTGAGCCTCTGTACATTGTTGTATCCTTTTGGAAAGGTTAAATGCCAGTATCACGTTTTACGCTCAAACTGTTTATCTAAATCTATTGCATTTTTTGAACGTGCTACAGTATTAGTTTTTTACACTTTTTCAAATGTTAAATCAATTTGAATACTATGTTTTAAACTTTAAATTATGGATATCCATTTTCGCAATGTATAGTTGTCATTTTTAGTATGGAGGTATAGCAGTTAAACTTGGCTTTTTAAAAAAATGGGAATATGAAGTGCCTCTCCATCCCCGTGGTTTTAGTATTAATTTTGTCTCAACTGTGCACTGGAGTTTTAATATGCTGCCAAATCATCTTCGACATGTGAACGTAAAGCTGTCTAGCTACTATTAAATAATAAAGTTCAAATCTGTAATTATATATCAACATGGGGTTAGAAGTTATAATAGAACACAGCAACCTGAAATACGGGAGTACTTCCCTCGTTCCCTCACCATAATAAAGCTGACTGTAAGAAGTGTAGGTAGCGTTGTTGAAAGGAGCTCGTGTGTCCGAACACAAACGCGGTTGATGTTGATAGCAAACACTAAATTGGATTTTTTAATTTCTGAATTCCTCATACTTCATTAAGTTTTTACAGCTGTTCTCTCATTGTTTCTAGCTCCAAGTTGTCAAGTCCGTTGAATGTTGATGCAGTGTTCGTACACTTATACGAGATGGGATGGGAATGGAGGTACATATAGGAGTATCATTTCATTTCCTTTCAGGGGCCTTTCAAGTATGACTGCAGAGAAATAACTTTACCAAAATGTGTAAATAAAGAGTTTTACACTCTTTCAAAAAGCTGAAATCATTTGTAATTTTTCAATACTGTTTGACAATCAGTTTCAAAAAAGGATTAAACCTATTTTTGCATTGTTTGAAAAGGCTAATATTATAATAATATTTTGTTTTCTGGTCTTTTTAAAAATGTTTATGTGTTACTGCATTGTTTGAAAAAGTGTAATACGGTGTTTTACACTAAAAAGGTTAAGATCTATTTTTGCATTTTTGAATATGCTAATGTTATGCTTTTGACACTATTTCACAGCACTGCTTTTATTTGTGCCTTTTTTAAAGGTGTTTTCTACCCTAAATCCGTTAACGACGTCATATTTGCAAGGTGCCCTCCAAGTCAGGTGGCGAAGTGGAAGTGCAAATGGATATAGCATCCGTATATACTGTAGAAGTCATGTCATAAGCAAGACATGTAGGTTTGAGGTTGAAATGGTAGTTGGCTGGAGCCTGTGAAGATGATAATTTGTCTGGCTTACTTGAACGAAAGATTAATTGATTCCAATGAGACTGAAGTTTCTATAATTGGTATAATTAACTACTGTTACTCTTCTTCCTGGGGCATAGTTACGACCACAATGTTACATTCTTTGGGTTTACAACGGTCGTAGCTAAATTCACTGCAGTGAATAAATGAGATATGGTTTAGGATGCAGCCAAATAATTAACTATGTACGTCCCTATCCACCTGTAACCTGTACTTACATTTCATGTGACCACAGACAAACGGAGATGCAGAGCACGTTAGCGTTATATTTAGAAGAACATACCTTCTTAGTCCGAATTGGAAGTCAAGTCTGAAATCTTAAATTTCCTTCAACGTCGACTGTGGTCGTGGTCGTGATAAAATTAACTTTTCATTTAAATCTGTGCAAAACTGCTTACGCTGCAAAGGTACGCGTATATACAATGTTGCCTAAAAGCAATGTGCACTGCAGGGAAAAATTAAGATGCAAAGTGACGCGGGTCCACGAAGTCTCAAAAAGTGAACAATATTTTTCAATTTTATAAAATCAGTATGTAAAAAATAATTTTTTCACTTTTTCAGCACAAGCAAAACTTACATTTACACTTTTTGAAATATATCAGTGTTGAACCCCGTACACATCTTAACTAAAGGGGACTACACTGGATCCTTTATCCGATTTTATGGATACGCGTCATTTTGTACCTTAACGCATTTGAATCTTAAAAGTCAAAATGTCGCCTGAACACAGCTATGACAATACAACCTGTTTAATTTCGATCGTCGCAGTAGCTGCCATTTCATCTCAAAATTTAGCCGACATTTGTTCTACGTGTGTACCGCGTAGGGAGCTGGGTGGGTGAAAAAAGTGACAAAGTAATTTTGATACTTTTGCATTACTATTGTTACGAATGTCGTATGTGATTACAATTTCATAGAAATTCAAATTTACTTGTGTAGAGTCAGTCAGCGTCATTATCTTGGTGTAAAGGTAGAGCGAAGGTAAATCTTTTTTAGAAAAACAGAAAATGATGACATTAATTGAAGTTAATAGCTTGGAATTCTATTTAGAGTGTGGGAAATACATTTACGAGGTAGGAAGTATGAGTGTGAGGAGTATTTACTTTCGTTGAGAAGTATTTGCGTTGAAGGAGAAACTTTTGTGCATACTGCACTCTCTACTCTGTTTGGAAGATGCTGTGATAGACAGACAGATGAAGAGTTTTGACGTTTCATAGGAATTACGCTTGAGACACACGGGGCCAAGGAATACATAACTCATTTACTTCTCACAATCAGCCTACGTTCGCATTCCTACACCAAGTACCTGTAGCCTAGCATCTGCAGACAGCCTCCCTACTTTCCACAGTACGCATTGCCCCCCTCCTTGTTTCATCTACATCTTCCATCCCAACCCTAGCAATTAGTTTGTTATTTTATATATAATGCTGTCCACTTTGTATCCCTACTTCATTCTCTCTAAGCATTCGCATCTCATTTGTTTTTTCTACCATCCACTCAAGTATTTGTCCAATTTCCAACTTATTTGCTTTAATAGATAGATACGTGTACTAGTACTCACGTGATGTATGAGCATCCATACCCACAGGCAAACCGTCCTCACTTCTATATAAGTCAAACATTTATTTCGAATGAGCTTCAGTTGTCGATGGAGGGGAAAGTTCAAGGGATTTTTCATTGCCTTGGCCAACGCAGAGTTATAGACAGTCCAGGGCTCCAGAGGTTTTGACCACGACCTATAATAGCTGATTATCAAATGTGCATAAAACGAAGCATGTTAGCACACAAACCAAAAACCAAAAGACCCTGCTGGGTGTCCGTATAAAGATACTCCTCCTTGCACTTTGCTGCTCGACTGTAATAGACCTAAATATTTTCAGCGTCCAATGCTCTTCCAAAGGATCTCAATGGACAATTTATTCTTTATTTACGGATAGTACATTTGAACTTTGATCTTTTTTAAATTTCACTCATTCAATACAATTAAACCATTTATTCCATTTTTTTAAAAAGTGCAACACCACATTTTACACTCTTTTAAAGGTTAAATCTTTTATTGAAAAACATTATTCTTACGCTTGCTGCACTTTTTCAAAGAATTTTTTCGATTTTTGCCTTTTTTTCGAAGCAGTCTCCAAACCAAAATAGATAGTACTGCATGTCCTATCACCATCAGGTATTTATTTCATTTTCGTTGAATCTATTTTACATTTAATTTAGTCTATTACATGGCAACTGGAAAAGTACTGATGATGAGAATTGGCTAAAAAGATCAAAGACATTCAGTAACAAAAATATTGGTGAATTTTTTAACATTTTAAAATATTTATTTTGGGTTCAGTTCTCACGAGGAAGGACTTATTCACTTATTGTTAGTCTATGAAAGTGGCAGGAAAAGGGTGGAGAGTGTATATCGGGCTAATTGTAAAGTTAACTGAAAATTGTTTGGATTAAACTGTCTGAGAAATTTGGTTGTCATCCTTGCCAAGTGATCTGAGAGAGAGAGAGAGAGAGAGAGATAGAGAGCACTTGAAAAAATCTTAAGTTGTTTATGATTGCACTTGGATTTTTTGTTATCTCCCACGCTCACCTTCCACCGCCGTCATAATAACCACGATCACAACACAGTATGAACTGCATATGGCTAAGCTATGCCTGTACGAGAAGATGAGTCGACTCCGCAATCATTGGAGCTTGAGCAGGATTTGTGGTTGATACACGGGGTATGTCAACGGAGGTTCCTCGTCTACGTACATGTCCCATAAGGCGAATCTCTTTCAAAGCACAACTATTAGGCTGCATATCGCAGTTGAAGCAGCATTGTGGAGTAAGTCCAGGTCCCGCTACAAACAGTTTTAAAGTGGCATTTAACACTTAAAAATTAAAAACTAGTATTTGTACTTTTCAAAAATGGTAAAACTTACATTTACACTCTTTCAAAATGTCAAAAACTGGCATTTGCACTTTGGGTTAACACGTAAATAAAAAGTTGATGGTTAGGACTTACCTCAAACGTCCAGATGACACTGAGGGACGCTGGACTTGCATCACAATTCTTGTTAAGGGGGACTGTGCCTAAGCCACAATGCTTCTTCACCCACGATTCACGATTTGTATAATGCATTCAAGCGGATGGCTCTTATCATCTGTTTCTGGTTTCCCGTTCTCGTTGTTAGTGGCTCGTTTTCGCTAAGTCTTCTCTGTAGTGCAGCCACCTTTTCTTTCAGTTTGAACCAACAATTGTGTAGCTTATTCATAATTCACAACTTCACAGTACTAAATCCCTTGTGTCCACATGCTTGTTTATGTGCTTAAATGAAACTGTAAATTGTGGAAAGTAGGGATATCATGAGGGCCAAAAAGATGGTTTTGATGGACCTCCACAAAAGAGAGCACAACTGTTTACTCTAGAACAAATCCGCAGGGATGAGAGGACGAGGACGGACAGCAGAGGAGGGACAATATTTATGTATGCATGCACTCAAAGTCTCATCAGTTCCCATGGCCGCTTCATTAAGCTTACCTCAGAACAATATGCGGATGTGAATTCACTTCTTACAGTTAGGAATCCGTAAATTAAATAAAAAAAGAGTAAAATCCAAGCAATAATTGAATCAATGCACATTGTGGGAAATTTTATTGCGTGGGCGTAGAGGCAGAGACTTACCACCAGATATAATATGATCGTGGTAAATTAACAGTGCAGTGTAAACAACAAAAGTTCTGATTTGGGAATTGTTACGTTCATGGCAGTTGTTGTTGGGTTGATATTTGTATATTTCTAACTTCTTATGTTCACATCCAGAATGAATGTCCATCCAATATTGCTTAAACCCCAAGTGACGCGCAGGCAAATGTGTTACGATGCAAAGTGAGGTTTATCCCAGAAACCTCAAAGGAGTACAATATTTTCCCATTTTGATTAAAATATTGATAGAATTAGATTTTTGGTATTACGTAAAAACTAATTTTGCACCTTTTAAAAACATGCAAAACATTAATTACCCAGTTTAGAGACATGGCGTAACCATAATTTACAGATTTTTAAAGCATTAAAAACCTCTGTTTACACGCTTCAAAATATTAGCAAAGGCTTTGTTTATACTTTTTGAAACATACAAAATCCTAATATATACTTCTTTAAATTCAGTAATCCTGTCAAACTTGGGTTACAAAATGCTCATTTGCGATAGATTATCAGTTAGGAGGTCCAATGGACGTATTAAGGAATGCAGTGTGCACCAACATGGCAATGACGGTATCTTCTATTGTTTGTATACTCAGGAGCTTGTACGATGACATCGGGTCTTTCCCTAAAACCAAGTAAGAATTGAAGAATTGGCAGTTGGAAAATCGTCCGTACCTTACCTGACTAGACGAGCTGTGGAAGTTGTAAAGACGTCCTAAGCGGATTGTGGATTGGAGCTCTTGTCCTATGATTGGGGATGAGGATTAAGAAAAAATTGGCGGAATCTGAAAAACCACACAAGAACATGTCCCTTTTTTCGATTTTTTTGTTGCTGGGAAGGAAGGAATGACAAGTGAGCATTAGCTCTACAACTCCACAAGTGATTTGTGAATTGAAATTTCAAAGTTGAAAACTGTATAATTTATGTGATGCTGCGGTTTGATTTGACTGATGCATCTTTAACTCCCTTTAGACAGGACAATATATAAATGTTCCTGTTGTTACTCGGGTCTCAACGATCATCGAGTAAATCCTCAAGCAAAGCAGTTGTACTACTCGCCGTCGTGTGTCAATCTGTCCTGTCTGGTGCAGTGAAGGAAACTTTTTTATCAGACTTTTAGAAGTTATGTATGAAGCATCTCCATTGCAGAAATCGTTTCCGTGGAATTGATTGACATTGCGATAAACAATACAAGTTCAACTTTAATTCAGTGTCATTCATAATCGAAGACCCACTCTTTCTTATACACAAAGACCAGAAGTCTCAGCTGATTCGTGTGCATGTATATGGTATATCTGTATTGTATCACAGCCCAAAGTGAACTTTCAAAAACGAAAACTCTAACTTCAGAAAGTACCCTCTTCTAGTATCCCTGAACGATCTACACAATAGATTTTTTCTTTCGATTCAGCGTATGATATGAGATGAAATGAAAATGAGTGTGATTTAGATTTCTACAAACAGCAAAAATTATCATGACCACAGTCCCAACCACAGTACAAAACCAGAAAGGATGCATACAAACTTTTGGAAAAACTCGTAATTTTCCCGAGAAGGTTTTTAACTTGATCCGAAGCTACTAAAATATTGTGGGTAAATGGCTCTTGAACGTTTCTTCTAAAAAGGTTAATAAGCTCCATTTGTGCTTCAGTTTCTGCGTTCAAACAAATGCTGTCTTGTTATTGCATACAAATGCAGTGATTAACTCGCAAGGGATTTACTATCAAAATATAAACGTGAGAGCGTTCTTGGAATTTAAAAAACAAATTAATAATAATTACGAGTACTGTGCATTGCAGTGCCTGTAACCGGGCTGCTGTTGGAACTAGATTACCCGATCCAGAGTTGAAGACTTGCACAGCATTAGACTGATATAAGTAAAGACGGTCGTGGATGCATTTAAAGGAGATTAACATTGTAATTTGTGACGTCACGATTGGGGTAAATACACTTATTTAGTCAAGTGAAACGAAGATCGTTTATTTTAATAATAGTGCTGGGGAGACGGATCATGAAATAAAAGGATATCAAATGAAGCCGAACGGAGTCGTCAGGACAAACGGAAGTGTTCCAAGTGAGCATCAACTTTTCTTTTTTTCTTTCATTCTCTAAATTATCATCTTTTTTCTGTCTGTCAATTTCCCATTATTTTACCATTTGGAATTATTATGCAGTGACATACTAAAATCATCTTTCTTTCCTCAGCAGTTCTTTCCTCTAAATAGCATTATTTTTTGGAACTAATGTTCAACTTGAACTTTGAAACCAAAATTTTGGTTTAATCTAGAGTACCAATTGATTTTATTTTATATTTTGTTTACAATGAATTAGTTTATTAAGCTATTGAATTCGTACTGATATTACCTAAAAGCCCGAGAAAGTGCAAAGCAGAATATGCTATTACCTATTTACCGAGGGTACGGGTGTACACAGTGTAGTGTAGGTGACTTTCAAGAACGGAGTTATAGGGACGGCATTTCCCAAAATGTGCAAATAGCGTGCCTTTCGCTCTTTCAAAAAGTTTCAATCTACTCTTGCTTAAAAACGAGTAAAGCATTCTTGCATGTTTCTCAAAAAGTCCATGTTGTTTTACACTCTTTTAAAACTGTTGCATGTATTTTTGAATGTTTTGTAAAATTACAGTATTACCTATGTATTTTTCCCTCTAGTAAAACGCTCTTTCCAAACCCAAATCATAAGTCGTCATATTTGAAAGATTCGCTAACATAAGTGTATAGGTATGTACCTAGTAGTGCGAACGTATCCCAGTGTGCTATCTCTATCTTATATTCCCCCTTTTACGTAATTCATCTTCGACAGTCCAGGTAACAACGTTACAAGTTGAGCCAAATTAAACCCTAAGTACCTAAGTTTAAGAGTTTAAAAGATATTTAAGTAAATGGGTTCTTTTTTTTTGTCTCGATCTGTAATTATGTAAGTACCTGTATCAGTATCAGGAATCACAGTTGGAATCGTTGCCTGTAACTGTACTAATTTTCCATTTTGTATTTATATTACCTATGCAAGTAGAGAGCGGACGCCGTATTTAGTGAATTTTCTGTGATTTTCTTCTGTGTTATCGTTGTAAGGCATCAAGCATCGCATGATAGTGTATTAAATTTTTACGAATACCACTCTCCTAAGAAACAAATAGGGAGTACCTAGTAATGTTGTTTTTCCCTTTGCCTAAAGAAATGTTCATTATTTGTTTACAATATTTCAAGTTTTAGAAGAATTTTACGACACTCGTTAACGATCCAACTTTCAAGGTTTAAGATTAGCAAGCAAATAAAGTAACTCACTCACTCAGTATTACACAACTGTGTAGGTACAAAGAGTATATGAAAACGTTCTTCGTACGAATATACTAAAATAATTCCCGTACTTTTTTGAAAATACTTGATTTTTTTCTCTTTTAATTGGGTTACTCATTTTATGTCTTGTAGATTGTATCAATATCGACTGCTTATTTCATCACGGTTTAGTGTGTCAGTTCTTCACCATGTAAAGATTTTACTCAAAAACTTGAGTGTACAATTGTACATAAGCAACTGTGAAATGCAACCTTCAGTATGGAATGAATGCCAGATACAACGTGCAGGCATGTACAGTGGTGGTATGCAAGCCTCTTTTTAATCTATTTCAGTAAATAGCTACGCATACAAGGATGGTTATATTCAAAGGCACAGGCTTGGTAAAAGACAAAAGAGTTACTGGGAGATAGATAGTGGAAAGCCTTATAATTTGTAAATTGCTGTAACGTAGTTGCTTCCTGGCTAATGACAACTGCATTCCTATCGTCGGTGAAGATCCTTTGTGGCGTAAGTCCTACCCCGCTTAAAAACTCACGCAAGTCCAACGTACGCTTATGTCATTTCGACCTAACAATTAACTTTTTACAAGTGTGTTTACAAAAATAGTGAAGCCGGTATTTAAACTCTTTCAAAATTCGGGAAAACTTTATTTATTCTTTTAGAAGTAGTAACGCTGCTTTTTACCCTTTTTCAACAAAGTGTATACCAGTGCAGTGGTACTTACACTTTTTATAAACAAGTAGGGAAGAAGTTGATTTTTGGGGCAATGCAGGTCTTGTACTTGTAGTGGGTATTTGAATAGAAATCTATTTCATACATATATGCCTATTTAATAAAGGCGGAGATTGAAATTAGCGATCTTCTTACAGCTTCCCAGCAGCCGGCCGGGCATGTCACGCGTGGGCTCCACATAAAGCCATTGATCATAGTAAGTAGTGTAGTAATAGTAATCTAATAAATTGTTTGGGAGGACGGTCAAAGGGGGTAAAGATTCATTGTACAATGGAAGTTAACAAAAAATGTGAATTTGAAGTTGAAGGATCTGTTTCGAGTTGGAGGCTCATGCCTTTAATTCCTTAAATGAGCATGTTCAATTTGCAGATTTCGTCCTGAAGCCTCCCTGTCCGTCACGATCCTGTTTGTGTGTTCACATCCCAACTGTAATGTTAGCACTGATAATTAATGTGAGTCTTCATAAGGGTCTCCAGTTCAACAACGTTTTAATCATTTATTAGTTCCAAGCAATTAACTCAGTACTGCATGTTTATTGTGGCTATTAGCAAAATACACGCACGACGAAGGATAGAAGAGCAAATCACATGGGCGCCGTGGTACTGACTTAAGGAAAATTTCTGCTGAAGGCTTCGTAATTAACTGCTTCAATTTTGTCAAGTAAATTAGATTTTAAAGGATAATTACCTTAACATTTTTTGGACAAAAAGGTTTTAGTTTTATGGACTTTTTTCAATTTGTTGTAATTGCTGCGGGTACATTTCCTCGTTGAATTCATGCATGTATTTGAAAAGCATCCCTAATTTTTCTAAGCCCAATTATCTGCAGGGAGAAAGAAGTGTTAGAGCATTGCTGGGTTACTAGCTTTACATCTTTAGATTTGGGTACGGTAGTCATGTAGGATACAAAAATTCAGAAGCTAGTTCAAATTAAGACTTGCAAAATCCTCACAGATTGTGTAACCGCTTTCAATGAATTCCTTTAATTCGTTTATCATTTGGTTTAGCGGAAGAGGCCACTATATATGTACAGTATGCCTGGATTGGATGTGGCATGAGTCAGGGGTCGAGGGGTCTACATCTAAAAGATGGAAATCGTTAAGGATGTAATGCGTTAATATAGTTTGCAACTGTTGTGGTATAGTTACGAAATCTATATAGCCAGTCGGAGTACTCCACGTAGTTCTGAAGAAGGAGCCGTAGTGGAAAATAACGCTCAGAAAAATAAGGGATTTTTCTTATGACCTCTCTTATCATCATTAAACCGTCCGCAGTTGCATTTTGCAGTTAGCAATATCAAATTAGCCAACTCATTTATTGTGGGATTAACCTCAAGTTATCGTTATGTAGTTAAGTGGATTCCTTCATTTGAGGATGTCGGTCATCCGACGTTCATTTCTCAGCCTTCACTTATTATTGTTGGAGAGGTCTTACTAGGGACCTCTCCCCATTGTACATATGTACCTTTGTGATTTGATAACAATTCAATATTATGTTGTTTTGACGCGTGTCCGAAAAAATTGAGACGAGATGGAAATTATGAGGATGAATTAAACTTGAATTAGAGGTGGGCATGGATTCATAATTGTGAGGAGAATGAAGTACATAAAATTTGATGTTATTTGAAGCTTTAAGAACTGAATGAAGGTAGAAAATCGCGCTATATTAACTAGTACGAATCCTAATTTGTTTAATGCCAATTAGAATAAGAGTTGTAGTTTGAATTTCTGTCGGTAGTATTTTCTCCAATATCATATTAAATAATTATTTTAAATGAGTACATGCAACGTATTGTATACCAATACACTTTAACAAGTGAGCAACATCTGTCGAAGTTGCTGTCATAATTTTACTAATTAGGGCATCAAAGTAAAATAATGTTTTGGAGCTAAACTTTCCTTATCAGTACCGAGGAGTTGAAGTTGCCAATTGAAAAATTTTGAAGTTGAATTATTTACTGCACGTACTCGGTACTCTATTAAGATCCCGTTGGGATTAATCTGTATCTGCTAACTTGTGTGCAGATAGTATGGGCCGTAGATAGGACATTGGTGGGGTACAGATTAGATTGAACTCGATTGCGCCGATTGTACAGAGATGCTAAACTCTGATGGTACTGATATATAGGTAGGAACCTGCGTATTTTCGAGGTGCATACCACTCATGTAGGTAGGTTTATTCCAATGCTGGTGTCCGCAACAGTCTATCATCGTGATGTGGGCAATTATGTAAATTATAGAAATCGGTTGTGTGGGAAAATTGTTTGAATTTAATTCAACCTTGAATTTTTGTAACAATAACGAACGAAGTGCAGTTATTTTAAAATGAGTCTTAGATAGTAACAGGTGGGGAATGAGTATGGGCTCATGGATTAATTAGATATTACATTTTATCAAATCTATAAAATGAATAAAAATCCTTCTTGTCTGAAGGAAAAATTAATTGAAATGGAAAATTGAATGAGTAAATTCCTTACCTAGTTCACAGGATACAAATTGGTTGGGGGGGACCCTGGTTTCAGTTTTCTATCTACGTATTATATGTATAATTTTATTGTAATTTGTTAAGCCTTCTGTTGATTTTTAGTGCCTCGAAATTCGTTTTCGAATTCCATGTATTAAGTACATGAAGTGCTTGTGTAAAATTTGTACATGCAGTATTGTATCTATTAACATTACACTTACGCAAGTACTTATATGTAGGCACAATTGCTTATTACAATTACAGGCGATGCTGACTGAAGACATTTGTAATTACTACTGTTCTTAAAAAATCAGTTCAGATATGCGTTCACCATTTGTGTTCTAATTGTATTCCTAATACATGATTATCATGCTTTAATCAATGTTTTACTTTTTGCAAAGATCATGACTGATAACCGGCATAACTTTAGAGAAGTTAAAGAGAGGTCCAGTTAAAGAGAGTAGAAGCCATATGCCAAACTTATGTTTTCTAATGCCACTGTAGAAGCGTGGAAGAACTAGGATTTGAAAGCCTGTTGTAACGCAAGGGAAAGGAACTTAAAATTGATTGTATAGGGGTAACTTTAGTCTGTCAACATAAACGCACAGTTCTGTGAAAAGAACGCTTATGTACTGAAGTAACTGAAAAGTCTAAGGGAATCCTAGTATTTTGCACCTTTTCAAGAATTTCTAGATAAACCTTGTTACCCGTCTATCATAAGTAGCAACAGACAGAATGGCTTTAAACCGATGCTGGACTTACGACACAATGTTTCTTCACCGGCGTTATGTAAATATTGCATTGCGTGAAAATCAATGGTTTCATTAGTTGGAAAAGGAATCTGTTTAGTGGTGAATTTTGGCGTTCACGTAGATGGTCTGTAACAGCCATTTGGCTATAAATCGGCGCTCAAACTCTTCAAATATGTATGTATGTATATTGTTGAATAAAGGGTTTATCACTTGTGATTGTGATAATGTCAAATTAAATTAAAAAATGAATCGGGTTTGCTAAATGCAAATAATCTTGAACATCCTTCTACGTTACGTTGATATAAGGTGTATGGAACACACTCCTAGCCATTATTGGAATGATTTACAATATGCACAGACAGGCCAAGAAGCACTTTGACAGAAAGCAGAAGAATTTGAAGTCGTCAAATAAAAGAGCAGCGTTGTATTCTAATAATAAATCTCAGTAATTCAAGTTCAAATGTTCAAACGATGAAACTCAGCAGATGTGACATTGAGGCCATTTGTATGTACTGGTGCTGGCTGCATTGTAGGTACTTGTAGGTCCGTGCTTTGTTTTGAAGAAATCTTGTCAAGGAGATGTATAGGTTATGGGTACATATAAAACGTGCAGTTCGTGATTCGATTATTTGTTAACTACAAGTACGCTGAGTTATTGCCAAATAACGATTGTACACCGATTGGGAAAGGAGCAGTTCATGAGTCTACTCCATATTACGCCTCTTCGCCAGTTCAACGGAATAACTCAAGTCTTTCAATCGCTCGCAGTTCTCGGGGACGTGGACCCTGCCGTTCATTTCCCTGTATCTGCTAATTATTACAATTGTTTAGTCTTGTCATAAACTAGTGCAAAGCAACCTTTTTGCTCAAATACTTTTTTCAAACACTGTCATACCTACATGCATTTCCAGACTAGACGTACAAAGCGTTGCATTAGATCCAAAACGACGCGTCCCAAATACTTCTTCTCAGAGCAAAGTGATGCGAAGGCAAAATTTTAAGATGCAAAGTGACCACGAAGCCTCAAAAAAGGAACAAGGCACAACATTTTCTCATTCGTCTTCATATGATTGAATAGGCTTCCTAAAATTAGGTAAAAACTCATGCTCGCACTTTTCAAAACATGCATTACCTTGGTTTACACGTCTTTTTGAAACACACAAAACTTTAGTTTAACGTTTACAAAGCATCTGAGTAGTGCTCCATACTTGTGTGTTACAAAAGCGGGAAAATACGGTATCCTTTTCAGACTGCAGTGATACATGTCATTTTGCATGTTAAGACATTTCCCTGGATGTCACTTTGTTTGCCATCGATATTGGATAAGCGTCATTTTGTATCTGAAGCCGCGATATATGTGGTCTCATTGTCAGTTCTGTCGTTGCGTTGGTATTGATTGATTTTCCCCCCTTTAGTTACGTTTGTTTGTGGGCACCAATGACCGCACTAGAATTAATGTGATAAAATACTTATCGAAATATTTCGCGAATATTCCTGGCTGGTTAAGTGACTTGAGTTTAGCTCCGCCTCCTCCCCACATTGTAGCACGTGCAAAAATGTTGGTCACTTGATCCGGTGAAAAGAAGGAGGCTGAGTTGAACTGAGGTGAGTCAGAGAGCTAGGTCTCTTCGCGAAATATTTGTACATCCATATCTAAAGCGTATTGCATAATACCGACATACAAGTAATTCGCAATGCAAGCGTATCGTACAACTATAACAACATGATTCGGCAATAAAAATGCGATAAAATATTATCTGTACAAATGCACTAGCATCTTTTAAAATGTGAGGGTCTATGCAACAGGTTGACAAGTCAGCTGAAATCCCAAATCTTACCGTTTACTTGTTGAAGCCCAGCCATAATCCATTTCCACCTGCTGACAGAGTGAGTAGTTGACCCAGCAGCTAACTGTCGTCCGTTCCAAATCCGCACTTTTGTGTACAATTTACTTCACTTTACGGCACTGTGAGCAGAAAATTTCATTTTTCATTTAAGAGAACATTTCAAGAGGCCAACTTTTGTAATTATTCTGCTTTTTCAAAAATCCACTTAGTACATAAAGGAAACAGTTACACATCTTCAAAAAGCACAAAATAGTTGGGAACTGTAAGGAAAAGTATGGAGGCTCAGGTAGAAATCTTTCTGTTTAGCATTTGTCACACCCTCAGATGCGTGTAAGTATACACACAGATACTTTTTCAAAGTAATTAGCTTCAAGACGTTTGTATTGACAGTACACGAAAGGTGTACATGGTGCAACAACATAAAACATTACGTCGGAAAGGTGCGTTGTATTATTATATGCACTTGGAGTGTTAGGAATTGGAAGGGTGGATCGTGGATAGGGGATGTATGTACACACACAGTTGATAGCTGCACTATTAATACTTATACAATCATAACCTACTTAGTATATATTAACACTGCTCGTATCTGTACATCCACTTGACAATCCTTAATCCTAACTTCTCATCCTCAATTCATTAGAAGAACACAGGATTTTACCTCTTTCCCAACAATGAATTCAAATACTTGCAAAGCCGGATGAAACGACTCCACTGAATTTATAATCAAGTCCCAACAGAGTCGAATTTTTAAATGACCCTTTAAAAACCATTACCATATGCAGTGCGTAGTAGAGACGGAGGACTTGTAGTGGAATTAGCTGTAATGTACATAATCACGTTTACAAACGATGCGTCGTTCACTTCGCTATTCTTTGAGTAAGATCGGGAAAATACTTTTAGCTTTATGAAAGTGCAGTATCGTATATCGTCGGTGAAGACCCGCAATAAAATCAATGTTACGCAAAGCCAGAAAACCAAGTTAATTGTTATCTGCTGTTTTACAAAAAGTGCAA
Organism: Dicyrtoma fusca; assembly: GCA_034695205.1. Taxonomy (NCBI): domain Eukaryota; kingdom Metazoa; phylum Arthropoda; class Collembola; order Symphypleona; family Dicyrtomidae; genus Dicyrtoma; species Dicyrtoma fusca. The sequence continues at coordinate 34,349 of JAQFZC010000370.1, read as the reverse complement.
ATACCACTTTCCACATTTTTCAAAACGTCTTTTTAAGACCGTTTTGATATTTTTTAAAAGTGTAGATACCAGGTTTGCACATTTTTCAAAAGGGCCAAGTACCACTTTTACTCTGTTTGAAATTATGTAAAACCTTTTTTACATTTTATACGAAGCGAAAACGTTGTACTTACACTATTTTTAAACTAGTAAATAAAACGTTGGCAGTTTGAACTTCACCACTTACCCCAAAAGGACACTAAGTGGACGTTGGATTTGTGTCAGGCTGATTTTACTATTTTACTCCACAATGGTTCTAGGCCGACGCTATATAAAATATAAATACATACATATACAAGCCCCGACTATGTGCATTTAAGTGCCTGCATGTAACAGGACCAAGAAGCATTGAGAATTCATGTGCCGATAATAATGCCCATTTGTTCTTGTGCATCATGCTTATGCAATGAACAACTACCCAATTTGGTTGAAACTATAAAAATGTTTTCTCTCCGTCCCATCATCGCCAGGATGTCTGTCTGTCTTTTTATATTAAATTCCACTGGTGCCATTCAGTCGTGTACATACAGGCAGGCACACATGTACAGAGCAGCTGAGTCTACCTGCATGGTCGAGAGCAAAGAGTCCAGTAATGGGTTTGGTTGTGGTATTAAAAAAACCTGAAAGTTTATTTTGATATGAATGGTGACTAGGCTGGGACTTGATTGAAAGTGCAGCAGTTCCTTGCGTTCCATTGAGCAGTTCTTGCTGTCCTCCTGAGTGGAGTCATGACTATGGAAAATTGTATTTATGACTCTGACATGACACGACCTCATTCAGAATAATTGAGGGCAGTCTTTCATTTCATAAATTAGCTTTGTCAATTGCAGTCAGTCTTGTAACCCACGAAGTCCGTGTAAAATGTAATCTTCTTCTTGTGCTTAATTCAAACCTTGGATTTGGATCCTTCGAGTCTCAATATTCTGCTACATTACATGGCTTTTTAGCCGGATCTACCAACGTGTCGATTTAATCCTATTGAGTTGATGAATTTATAATAGCTATGGCTGTTGGAAGTATAACAAAGTAGCTGGTAGAAATTGAAAGGAAATTGGGAACTTTAGAAATAGATGATTCTTTTCCATTCATTTACCATTGTAATGTAATGGTCATTGAATTGCTTGTATTTCTCATACACTGCATTGCCGTGTCATTCATTCCTTCACCATAGGAGCCTTGTAAATATGACGTCATAGTATTTGGAGTTTTCAGGAAAGGGTTTTTAAAAAAGGCAAAACGATTTTTCTTTGGAAAATTTTAATTGCAAATTTAGCGTATTTAACAAATACAAAAATTTGTGTAACCTTTTTGCAAACTAGGCAAAAAAGGCTTAGTGTTTGAAAGAGTGTAAAACATAATATTGGTATTTACCAAAAAGTTAAAGATAATTTTAAATGTATTGAAAAAGTATCAGATGTAATAAAAGGACATTCAAAATGGAAAAATAGGTTAAAGTGAGAAAGACAAACTTTATTAGCAAAGAAAAGCTGAAACTGTTCTCCAACAAGGATAGCCCAATGGACTCAGTATATGATTCAGAATTTTGGTTGCCATAGATTATGTTGCACAAACAAAATATGTTTAAAATTTAAAAAAGTTTAAAACATGGTATTTACATGTTTGAAGAAGTCATTTCTGTGTAAATGAAAATAGTATTCTTAAAAAATGCAATGTACAAGCCCACTTGTACTTAAATGCAAAAATAAATTTATTTTTTTTCAAAAATTCATTTCTACGTTGTCAAACTTGAAAGGTCCCTTTCGTAAATCTAATATTAGCTAGAGATCCATCATCCATCCTTAAGCATTGCATTGTTTTGACAAGACATTGTTGATGGAGGGAGATGCATTCTGTATGCACATGTACGTGGTCTGGGGTCGCAACGAAATTATACCGTACTGTACTGTTGACTCAGATTCAATATTGGATTGCGCATTGTTGAGTGATTTTGCAATTTCAATCTCAAGTATCCTCCAAGTATTTCTTCCCATTGAGAAATAACAGATATTACAGTGCATACTAAAATTAACTTTTGTACTTTTGTTAATAATTGATTCTCGAGAATTGCACGGTAATGTTAAATGTTAATGCTAACAATGTTCTGTGTAAGCTGAAATTGGTTTTTAGATTTTCATTCGAGTCCGGTGGTATTATCATGTCCATGTCTGCCTGTCTGAACAGAGGAAAGACAATGTTGACTGTGCGGCATGCTCCTCAGTCAGTACAGCGTATGAAGGCTTGCCCGTAGATATATCGCTGGTTAAGATGCAAAACGACGCAAAGCAAAGGAACACGCAGAGAAATGTGTTGTTAACATGCAAAGTGCAAAGCCTCAAAGGAACACAAGATTTTCCCATTTTTCTTTAACAATTGATTGAATCAGCTCTTTTTAGTATCGTGTGAAACTTATTTTTCCACCTGTTAAAACACAAAATCTTGGTTTACACTTTTTTAGAACATTCAAAAGTTATAATAATTTATACTTTTTAAACACTTCAGTTTACATGGTTTTAACATCTGAATCCCCGTATTTACGTGTTAGAAAAATGATGAGTATAGGGTCTTCTTCAGATTAATGATATGAGGCATTTTGCATGTTAACCAGCGATATGTCTGCAGGCACCATTCTGAATAATATGTGCTGGCTGGTCTGAGTACATACATTTGACCGCAAGGCAAAGTGGTAGAACACAGAATGCAGAATAGTAGGTGCATGCATTGTATTGTGCTTTCTATTTTTTATTCCTTCAGGTTATGATTTACAATTTACAATACAATTCACAATGGAGGTCCCCCTGATCGTCCACAGAATTCTACCAGAATTTGCATCCAACGCAACGATTAAATATATTATTATTTTTATGATTGGCCTCAAGCTCATTTCAAAAATCGTCATTGTTACAAGTGTAAACGGCTCCACGTTTTCTTTCTCTTTCCCAGGATACTCCAACTCCGACGTAAAAAAAGTGATCGTAATTAAGTATAATTATACTTTAACCCAGAAGATATAGGGACTTGAGTGCGGGGCATAAGGCTACACACCTGGGAAGATTTTGTCCAATGTTTAGTTTGAAGTCATGGAAAAAACTCGCACGCGTATTGCGCAATTGAATCCTATAGAATTAAATGGAAAAATCACACCCTCATGCCGAGATATTATTATGCATTATTATACTTGACATGAAATGCTAATATTGACTCTGCCATATTGTCAGCCCTTCGCTTCACACCACTCACAGTCAAATGTAATCACATCATCATTTTAACTGCAGAGGCACTTAGTGCATTGTGCACTATTAGTAGTGATACTGATATTTCCGCTGCATTCTACACGCCGTCTTTCCTTTTTAAACTTGTTACACACATCCGAATGCAGAGTGCTACCTGTAGGAATGAGTAGCTAATTCTTTAATTGTGCAGTAGACACATATTACCTATGCATGTCTACATAAAGCGTAACACAGATTGTAACGTACACCTAGTTTTTTAATTGTTTTCATCATTATTGCACTGGTTTAGAGATAATTAGTGTAGATCGAGGCAACAATAAGAATAACAGCGGCCCAACTAGACTTGTGTTGACGTAACGAGGGGGAGTGCAAAGTGAGCCCTTTATGAGCTGTCAAAACATATGATTCCCGCAAATTTAATCTCAGAAATCGAACAATTGATTGACACTCTCGTTAATAGGTAATTATTAAATCTACCGACTACCCCATACAATGGGATATACATATTTCATGTATGCACCTATATGCATTATGGTCTGCAAGAGTATCGTTATTTATAACCCACCCGATGTGATGGTGAGGATGGTATACATATATTGGTGATAGGCTAACCTACATATCGTCGCCTGCTTTCCCACGCAAGTCCAGCTTCCTCTTAATATCATTCTGACTGTAGTTCCCACTACAGATGCTTTGCCTGTATTTACGGGAAGGATAAATAAATACCACTTTTAAACATTTTTTCATAGTAAATTACAGTTTTACCGGTTTTTAAAAGTGTAAATACCAGTTTTCCTGCTGTAAGTAAAGGTAAAAGCAATTTCACTAGTTTCAAAAGGTATAAATACTCTTTCGACTTTCATACAATTTAAAAAAGTGCAAAACGTTTAGCAATTGGGCAATTAAAACGTAACTTCTGCAAATAAAATTTGCAATTACTACTAGTGTATTACTTGACCTTTAATTACGTCATTTGCAAATTTAATTTAAAATTCTGCTAACTATGATAAAACGTTTATCGTTTCACTATAATTTTGCCAATCAAATCTATATATTTAGCTAGTGATCGACTAGTTCTGGATAGCTGTACAATTATTTCTTGAATTGCGTATAACAAATATCTGTGCACCACTGACGCCATAGTGATGTAATAAACATCGCACAGCTTATTTACATGCTCAGATGCTTCTCCTACATCTCCAAAACCTATGGGCATGTCAAATAATATATAGTGTTAACGGTAATGAATGAAGTTCCTACTAACTGTCTAAATGTAAATTTAAAACTGTTAATAAATCATTGTAATCCTCCCATAGGCGTTAAGTCATAGGGGAGAATATTTGCTTACTATTAGATGCATAGATGAAGGTAATCTGTTAGGTCTGTCAGTGTATATATTTAGGTATGTGTATAGAAATTGGCATACACATGCTGACAGGTACATGCATTCGTTGGTAAGACTTTTTACCAGTAGAAATGCACATTTGTAGGTGGATGTGGATGCAACTGTTGGAGTACGCGGGTAACGGAAGGATTAAACGGGATGCGGACGAGGAAACAAAATTGATTGTAAAAATTCATATAACGCATGGGGTTTCATATAAAGCTGCGATGATGACGGACCATTAGACAGGAAATTAGATTAGTTATTATTATTAGTATGGTTACTGTGTGCTCAGAACATTTTTCTTCGTCACGATTGTTAATGCTCCCATCAGGTGGGTATCGTCCAAACTCTGCTGGTCCCTTCCGAACCCCATACTTTCAACATTTATAGCCCGAGTTATAGGAATTAGGGGCCTGGCAAATATGACGTCGTCGAGTACAATGGTGTTTTGAGAACGTCTACACGCCACGTTTTACACCTTCTAGCATAAGTTACAATCAGATTTTGACTTTTCTGAAACAGTGTAATGTAATTCATTGTAAATATGTAAGCTTTAACTGTAGAAATAATACAAACGTTGACTTTGGACATTAGGTGTCGGTATTTTATCCCTGCATCGTATACTTGAGAATTAAATGGACATGAACACATTCTAAATAATTAGACGGGCTTACAGTCGCAGTCCGATGAATTATATATAATAGTAGTAGTAAAGTCAGTTTGGGTGTTCACATAGTAGGTATAGAGGGGTAAAGTATCGTAATATTAATGTTACTACAGTGCAAAGAGACAAAGACGTCGGAATTGGAGACGGAGAGTGATGGAATTTAATTATCGTCCATCGAGTGTCTATTTGAAGTGAGTGTGAGGATGGTCGGAGGGACGACAAGTCTATTTCCATTGTGGTGTGTGGACTGGTATGTGGTGGTAATTGTGTTGATGGGAACGTCGTGCCTTCAATCAGGAACTCATTAGACTCTCTTGAATGATGTTTCGTCGCAATTATCCTATTAATCCTGGCTTTTGTGGCCGCCGCTACAGCAACCAGCACACGTGAGCAGAATTTAAATTTAAATCATCGCTGCCTCGACACTGGCACTGGCAGCCAATAATGGGGTAATTAATCAGCACATTGATTTAAGTAGAAGTGAATCATGCGGGGGGATGCGGACTGCACTCCGAGTCTCCGTAACGAGACGTAGCGCAGTTTGTACTTGCAATTAGTTAGTGGGTGGTTTAGTGGTTTCCAATTTATTATGCATTTTATGCTCTATTACGAAGGAGCTGACTTGAAGCGTGTGTTCATAACTGTTCTTTCGTCATTTCAATTCGACATTAATTTACTCGTAAGGGCCAAGAAAAATGTAATATTTTTTACAAACGCATCGTGGGGAAAGGAGTATTGGGGGGATAAGTCCAGTCCCCAATTAACAGCGTTCTGGCGTAGGTAAGTTACGCAAAAACACCTTTTACCTATGTCTTTCAAAAACCGTAGATCCCAGCTTTAGCCTTTTCAAAAGACTTTTAAAATTGATATTAACACTTTTTAAAAATAGTAAAATTGGTATTTACACTTTCTATAAACTATAAATAGATGCAAAAAGTTGATTGTTGTGACATCCCCTAAAATGCGAGGATGGTTCTTCACCCACGACATGCTAATTTAGTTTTAGTGCGAATTTTCCTTAGAATTCGTCGGTGGGTGCAGCTTGCAGTGATTATTTGGCATTAATCAAAAATGTACTCATGGGGCTGGTGCTGGTGCTCATTGTGCGTAGGAATTTTAAGACGGGATTCTGCATGATAACTTACGTTAGACGCTGCGCTGAAACGAAATAGCATCATTCAAATATGAAATGAATTGAATAGGAAATTTTTCAACTGAGACTTTTGTCAGATTTGAGTTTGTTACATTTTGTTGTGTTTGTGTCTTCTTTTGTGAATTCTCACAGAGAAGAGTCCATGGACTGCAGCTGAAGGGAGATGTGTATAGATATAGGGGTGCATGCAGAGGTGTGTAGATAGATGGATGCTGCAATTCGCTTGTAATTACTGAGTCGTCGGTAGTGATTTGGAGGCGAAAGCACAATAAACTTGGCGAGCTCAAAGCACCTTGCTGCAGCAGTGCCTTGGAAACGTTGCAATAAAGTTCCGTAAAGACTTGTTGTAGCATATCTCTTCCGGAGTCAATGATTATGACGAAAAGTAAGTTGCTTGAACTTGAATGCACATGTAATTAGCTGGCCAGTCAGCCGAACTCATTCACAGCTTCAGGAAAACCTATAATAAACCATGAATTGATTGTAATTTGTAGAACTAACTAAACTTCCCTTTGAATTTTTGTCGGGGCTCTTTGCCGTTTCTATTTGCAGTTCTGTCTTCCGTCGCTCTCTGTTTGTTATTCTATTCTACTCTGATTATTATTTGAATTATGAATTTCAGGGAACGAATTAAGTATAACAGAATTGCTCTTCCGCTTCTGCACTCTTTTGACTCTAATAGTCACTCTTTCAGCTTTTTAACTCCGTTTTGACGACCGTCAAATCCTTGAGTGTTGATCTTTTTTAATATCTGCTTCTGCCGGGCTCGTTTTTTTGCATCTTATAGACTCAACGACCGGCTTCGTGTAATCCATAAAAATCAATTGCTTACTCACTACCTGCAACCTCGTTAGGCCTAAGCAAGGAGCTGCATGTGTTTCCTTTCAGTAAAATAAATGAATAATGCATAAAGTTAAAATTGCGCTTATTGGTTTGAAAGTTGAAAGAACATTTGGTTTCTTAGGATTGAGACCTGAAAGAAGAAACTGTGAATTGAATGAAAAGTAGGTGCAGAGTGGCGTAATAATAATTGCTACCGTTCGCCGTTCGAGGCTTTAGTGCATTGGTTTTCGTAACTATCCGCAAATTGCAGGCACGCATTATTATAAACCAAAGTAGTGTGTACACAAAAAGAGAACCTTGGAAATACATATTATCTGTAGCGTTTAAGTATATCGTAATAATCTAATAACTGTGTGTTCTGTAGTTAGTTTGCAGTGCGTAATCGTAATATTTAAAAATAATCACTGACGAGTAGTGACTTGCGATCTTCAACAACTCAAACATGCAAATTATCTTGAGAGAAGCAATTACCTACAAATAAATTTAGACTTGTGGAATGGGAAATAGAAGCAGGGAAGTATGTACCTACCTGTTATGAATCGACGCTGGAACGGTATATGGTATGCACGCAAACAGCAATCACATACCTACTTTTAGTTCCAACTGATGATGTAGTGGTAACAAGGGGATATCGTGGGTCAAGAAGCATTGTCAGTTAAGCCCAGTATCAGCTTAAAAGCAATATCACGCAATAAGTCCCAAGTTCAACCCTTTTACCTGCCATTACAAAGAATGTAAATTTAAAATTTTTCCCATTTTAAAAAATTTGTAGGTATTGTACTTTTCAAAAATGGTAAAACTCCTATTTAATCTTTTTACAAATACGGGTAAAAAGATGCTTGTTGGGACTTGCTTCAAAATACAATTAAGGAGATGTTGGGCTTGCATCGCAATGCTTTCAAGCACCGGCTGGACTTACCCACAAAATGCTTCTGCATCCACGACATGTATCTTAAAGATTTGACAGTCAACTGGCATGAAGTAGGAATCGACGAAAGATCTATCGATAGATCCCGTTGAAAATAGGAGACAAAGATTTGAGGTGTACATACCACTTGAGTCGTAAAACTTCAACTCTGAGATGTCCAATGCAACGGTCGTGAGCACGTGCAGTCGTGGACGTGAAGTTGACGATGCGATGTTTGATTTTATTCAGAGCTCAAGCCTTAATTTCCTTGTCTTGAGTTTTGAGTTTTGGAAGTTGGATTCATGAGGAGTGTAAATACGTACTCATGGACACAATGCAAAAGTACGGAGATAGAAGATTATTGTGTGAATCTTAGACGACCAGCTCTTGTTGATGTTGTCACCATTGGAGGATAATGTGGTGCGTATTTTACGGGCGGAATTAAAAACAGTTTACACTTACAGTGTGCTGCTCAGAATGAATTGCATGAGCAGTGAGCAAACAAGCTCTCTGCACTGGGAACCCATTTCCAATGACGAGAGGAGAGCAAGTTTATGAATGCTTAAATCCTTGCATATTCTATGGGACATAACTGTTTGATTTAACTCGAGATAAGACTCCATTGGGACAGAGGCGATAAGTAAATGGCCACGCATCTCATGCAAATCAGTCCGAGAAAATATTTGCAAATGTACACCTGACTACATTAAAGGACTCTGATTGTTAAAATTTATTCGCCATTCATTGTCACGGTCAATTTTGTTTTCCTTCACAGACATTACTGTACTTGGACTCTCTTGGATTCGAGGTTTTCAGTTGGAAATTTCTGAGCAGAGTCAACATTATGGATAGCTCACTAGGCAGTTGGTTGGTTGGTTGATTTCCTTTGGAAATAAATTCACATGGGCGCATCTGTAAAAAAAAAGTCGAGATACAATTTCATTAATCTTTCATACTTCATACTAATCTTAAGCGGAAAATTTACACGTCATTGCATTGTACTTACAACTACAACTTGTACTTAGACTTGTACGTAGCTGTTTTAAATGTCGGAATGAATGAGTGTGAGGACACTTGTTGAATTTTTCCAATCATAATTTTTACACTTGGACACTTACAATTCTGCTGTCTTGACGTCTACCTCTTCATCAGTGGACTTTTGCATATCGTCGATCAAGCATGCATTGTGGCGATAATCCAGTCCACTTTTAAAAGAATTCTGTCGCAAATCCAACGTTCCCTTAATGATATTTGTAAGTCCCAACTATCAACTGTTTACCTGCTCGCTTATTCAAAGGCTCATGTAAATAAATACGTGTGCACATTTAAAAAAAAAATGTAAATAGCAGTTTTAATATTGTTGAAAATTGTTAAAGTGGTATTGACACCTTTTGTAAACAAGTAGGTAAAAATTGCTGAATGTTGAGACTTCGTCAAAATCATATTATGGGGATGATGGTCAAAATGCTTCTAGCAGGAGATTGGACTTACGCCACAATGCTTCTTCACCCTCGATATAGAATGTATTATATCTCCTGAATTGATCATTATTGCAATGCAATGAAATTCTTTCCTTGATAACTTGTAGTTGTGATTAGGATTTATATTTCTCACTAAAACTCCTATTCCTGCAGACAGCAGACTGAGAGTGAGTAGAAATAAAGTGCGATGAGACTGTTGATTTTTGTAATGTGAAAGTTGTTCACTTTCCAATGCAATGTTTTCAAGTTAAAGTACACTTGGATCATTATCAAATATAAACATAAACGTTTAAATGCAAGTGCAACAATAATAATAGTTATTTTTATGACTTTATTGGAATTTGAAAAGGTTTATTATTTTGGGGTGAATTATTTCAAGAGGCATCCAAGGAAGTAGATAGGCATCTACATTGTGTGTTTTTGACGAGCTGTGACTTTCTGGTCAGCTATGTCCGTTCACATGTGCAATGTAGGTGCGAGTGAAAGGTTGTTAGCATAAACTCAATTGCTGGACGGATTGAGTGCTTCACTCCTGACTACATTTACATCTTCTTAAGCTCAATGAGAGGGGATGCCTCTCTGCACAGACGAAGGCAAATAGCACGAATTCAGAGCATAGGCTAATGAAGCATACTTTAGTATTTACAGGATGCCCAAGTCTAAGGGACCTTGCAGATATCACGACTTTAATTTGGAGTACAATGAGTCAGTTCAAAAAAGGCCAAAAAATAAATTTACGTGTTTAAAAAAGCAAAACAAGGCATTAATGATTCTGAACTGTGAAACAAAGATGTTACCTTTTTTTTTGGTACAGACAAAACATGATAAAAACATTTTGAAAAATCGTAAAACATAAAATTACACTTTTTCACAAAATGCAACAAAAAACGTTGTCACCATTTTGAAAGAGTGCAAAACATGGTATTGCACTTAATAATGAGATGATTACAACAATGCAAAAAAAATCACAAAAACAATATACCTAATCACTTTAGAAAGACGCGAACCTGAAATCACCCTTTTTCAAAAAAAAAAAGCAAAACTCGATTGGAACATTTTTAAAAGGCATAAAACATAAAATTATACTTTTCAAAAATGGCAAAACAAAACGTGATGCTAAAGATTCTAAAAGGTGTAGAACGTTACATTAAAACGTTTTCAAAGCACGATCTCTAAGCCTTAATATTTGGAATGCCCCTAATAGTGTTTGTAGTGTAATTGTAAGTGTGAAGGTGAGTATTGGAGCTCTTTTCATTTTCGTAATGCGTAATTGGAGTGCAGACAGAGAATTTGGTTAATTAAAACAATTTTGGCTTTGTCGTTGATGACTTGAGTTTGAGAACTTCAACTTTCAGTTTGTTGTGACTCCTCTGTCATGTCATGAAGTCAAGTTCCGTTCTGTGCTTCCACTGCTGCATCTCTGCGTCCAAGTTGTGTCACTCATCTTTCATGTCTTCTCTTGACCATCAGTGTACTTACGTACTTTCATTCAAACACTTTCGGTGCCATGTACGCACGTTGCCCTTTCTTCTGGCGTCGACACTGGCGTTAAATAGTAGAAACTTGTTCCAGTTCAGTTAAAAATTGGAGTTCAAAATTCAAGTTGTGAGCTCGTGTTCGGGCTCACTTTTCACACCAAAGTACAGAACGAGATTGCCCATTGTTTTGAGATTTTTCTGGAGCAAAATATTTGCCATTGGAAATGGATTTCGAAAGATTTCAGCAAACCCTGGGCTTCAGCATTCCTCGACCGAGCCTCCGTCTCCCAAAACGTCGGGGCTTCTGGTTCAGATTTTCACCCAAACGTTCGTTTCCATTTTTATTTGTTATTTATTATGTTTGAAGAAGCATTTGAGCGTAAGTCCAGTCCCTTTTTAAAAGAATACAGACAAAGTTCAACGTTTCCATGTTTTTTTTTTGGCGTAAGTCCCTACAACTAGTGTGATTATAAACAGTTAAATGACACTTTTACACATTTTAAAAACTGATAAATAGAAAAGCAGTTTTACGATTTTAATAAAGTATAAAAGTCATTTTGACAAGCACAAATACCAGTATTACTATTTCAAAAAGTGTCTGGACTTAAATCAAAATGCTTCTTCACCGAAGAAGAAAGCTACGCAGGTACCTACTTTTGTTTTGATTAGTAATCATGTTTATTTGCGATTAAAATTGAAATATAAATTTCCACCACTAGCCATTACAAGTTGTTTACATTTCGTCGAGTTGTTGGGAATGTCTTAGACTAGGTATATTCCCTCGTCGAACTGAGTCCAATAAATAATCCTGTAAGCTTCTAACGAACAAGGCATAAAAAGTGAGATATAAAATAATTATCAGAATAAGTGCAACTCTGAATGAATCAGTTGATGCAGAGATGGTGTATTAGTGTGTGTGAAGGTGAATGAACGGATTTGCGCTTGCTGTGTGTTGGGAGTTAAACTTTACTTTGCAGACAGGCATCTGTTGTCTCATCTGTATGTATAGCTTTGTAGGTAAATTACTACTCATGCACACTAGAATGAGAGCAAGGGTTTCAGCGTTTATGGAAAAGCCTTCTATTCTGTAATGATCGCTACCTGTCTTGGTTTTGGGTTTGATATAAATCTGAGGCTCTCCTACAATTTCATTTTCCATTGCCAACATATTTTTATGTAATTTCCTTTCCGACTTGCACAGTTTGTTCATAGGTTGTAGGTATGCTTGATCTTTACCATTCCATTGCAGTGTAATAATTGTAGGTGGGAAGGCAGCTGTACAGAGACAGGTATTGCATTTCAGATTTGTGGGGTAAAATAATCCGCATGAGAAAAATCTGACGAGTGGACAAGGCTAGTAGGGATTGTCTGTCCATTCTTACACATAGCAGTCAGTGTCATATAGCTGCTGAGTAAGGTGCAAAATGACGCTTAAATCCACAACTTCTTTAAAGCAAAGTGACGCGAAGGTAAATGTTTTACGATGTAAAGTAACGAGTGTCCTTAAAATCCGAAAAAGACGTCATATATTCTGAATTATGTAACACCCAAAGATTGAATTGAGATTATATTTGAGGTTTTGAAAAAGGGCAAAAATTAGTTGTCCAATATTAAAGAGCCGCTTTAACTACTGTTTTTAAAATATTGGAAAAATGTGGTGCCTTTTTTAGGCTTCATGGATACGCGTCACTTTGCATCTTAAATAGCAAGGGTATAAAAGTAGGTGGAATGTAAGGTAAGGGTGGCTCATTGGACATATCTGTAATCTAACCTGATCGTATGACCACAGTATAAATTACAAGCTGAAGCCAAACTCTACAAGTTCTTAGTTTCCCTTTTTCCGGTTTTAGTTTTTAATGTTTGTAAGAGTGTAATCTTTCTGTAGAAGTAATGTAATAAGCTTTGTTTTTACTTCCTTATTTTTTGGACTGTCACTGTAGTGTCAAGTTTAGATTCTGAATTCTGATCCAAATGCCCTCTTCAAATAAGCAGGTACTAGGTGGTAGATGTGAGAAAAATGACTTCCAGTGTAAAAGTAGCAAATAGAAGCGAGAAATGTGACACTTGTAGTTGTTGGATGGGACTTGGGAACAATTAATTACATTTTTAATTACTCTGGTCCTGCTTTTCTGCTTTTGTTGTTGCTTGAAAGCGTATCAATTGACAGCGGTGCTTATAGCTTGATGAACGTTGCGTTGTACAAATGACTTGGAAGTAGGCATATCAGAAGGCAGATAGTCCCAACTGTGGGATTGTAGACGAGCTTCCACGGTCAGAATGGGAAAAAAGTAAAAGAAGAGATCTTCCGCACAACATAAAAATGTGAGTTTCATCGGGATGGATAATTTGAGTTAATGTTGAAGGTAAATTTTGGAGTTGTGAGGAAATGCGTTAAAAAAGTTTAAAAGAAGAAGAAACTACTCGTATCTGTGGAGATGCCCATCCCATCCTAATGCAGCAATGCGTGGCATGACACTGAACATTCCCTTCTTAGCCATGCATAAAAGAATAAAAGGCGATTCCCTTCATTCTTTAACTATCTGTACGCTAGGGTTTCGCTTTCCTTCACAATCCAACATCATCTCATGCAGCTTCCTTCAAATATAATAAAAGACGCGTCTGGGAGTCTGGGGAAGAGCATAAAGGTACAGTTTAGGGTTTGCTCTAAAAAAAATATAAAAAATTGACAATGTAACATCTGTAGCTGGTTCTGGATTCAATTATTTAACATCTAATTTCGTTTTTCATTCCTATCTTGGATTTCTACATTGGATTGCAATTACTTTACATTTCGAAGCAGGAAAACGACTACACTTTCGATTAAAGTCTCTTGCAATAATTCAGGATATTTAAACCGTATGTTGATGCTCTATTTGATTCTGCACGTTACCCTCCTTCTTGCCAATAATTCTTTTTGCCTAGTATTTAAATTTTTTCCTTGGGGTTTTATTTGTTCCCTAGAAGATCTCATGTTACGTTTGGTCTGCATACGTGGACATGCTTTGCTTTGTTCCTCTTCTGTCACAAATGGTTGAACATGAGTTTGAGCTGCAGTTTTGGAATGTTTCCACGGTCATTTGAGTCTTTGATAGCGGTAGTGTTACTTTGGTGGTTATGTTGGTTGTACTTGTTCTAATCTCGTCAACTGGAATTTATTTGTATTCTACCGTCTTTGACCAAAATGAAAGCAAAGTACACCGTCTCATGCAAAGAGAAGAGTTAGTTTATATTTGGCATTTGGTGAGACTGATGGAAATATACATAAGCAGTAGCGTAGAAATTGAAACCAGGTGTTATGACGCGGCTTGTACAATGGTTCGTCAAAATTTTATCAGGTAAAAAATCAATTGGCTAATAGCTATAGTGATTTTGATTTTGCACCTTTCATAATTAATGTTTCTTATTCATTGGCATTTCATGATCGTTTAAAAGCGTGTAAGATTAAAGAAAAAATCTTACACTTGTAGCAGTTAAAACTATGGTAATTTTGGGTACGCGTAAATATGCATGTAGGTAGGTAGGTATGCACGTAACAAACGTTGGAGGCACATGCAATGAATAGCGGATGAACTTGTTAGTAATTATAAAATGATTTAATTTGAAATTTTAAATAAGCATTAAAAAGCGATAAGAAGTTGTGAATGTGAGAAACTCAAATTCGAATTGACTGTGATTGCACTGAACTGTCCTTTACCGGCACGTGTAGTACCTACGTACCTTACGTACATGTTCAAACAACATACTACCTTTTGACCGTTTGGAGCCCTGTAAATGTGACGTCAGGATAGGATTTGGGTTGGAAAAGAGTTTTGAAAAAAGGCAAAAATGAAAATGAAACTGTGTTTTGAAAAATGTGTAAAAATGCAATATTAGTGCATTCAAAAAATGAAAAAGTCGGTTTAAAGTGTTTGAAAGAGAATAAAACATGGTAATGAACTTTTTTTAAAAAAATGCAAAACTGGTTAAAAAGTAAAACATACTGGCTAACTGGTTTATGACCTGTAGGCGGCTGTAGGAACTGTCGTTTTGTAAACTTGAACGATTTCTAAAAATGCAAAGCTAGATTTATTAACCTCTTTAAAAAGTGTAAACAGAGTATTAACGCATTTCGAGAAAGTGATTTCTCTAAGGTGATAGTTGGAAGGCGCTTTGCTTGTGTCCTATGCCCAGACAGACTGCAGGTAATTGAGACGTGACAAGAAAAGGGCTTTCGGAAAAAGTGAAAAAGTCGTACTAGAAGTATTTACATAGAATTAATTTCAACCGCTTGGTAGGCGGTGGAAGTGATTGTGCCGAGGTATGTACGCTCAGGACACTTACGAGACGTATTCATGCATATTTAATGGTTGTAGTGCGAGATTTTTTACGAGGCCCTATTTATGTAGATTGGCGAAGACATGAGTTATATTAGGCAGTGCTCATTTCAGATTTCAAAGCGAGAGATGAGCGGCTAAGGAAGCCCTAACGAACTGAATTAAAAAGACTGTCGAAGAAATGGAAGTAATGGTCGGCTGTGAGTGTCTGAGGGATGGACGGACTCTCTTGGAATTTTAGTGAATCGGTGCATGGACGTTGTCAGCATGGAGCTTACGCTTGTCACTTGCTATTACGGTTCGCAAATGACAACCAGACCGTGAAGACGAAAAAGGGTCCACGGTGCTTCTACGTGGAAATAGACAAATGAGCGATGAAAATGAAAAATAAGTATTCCTGTATAATTTATGTTTCTGTATTTGTTTATCTCTTCGCAGAAAGGGGTATTTCAACTCTGAGGTCCTACAAATTAATTTTTACAAATGTGTAAATACCATGTTTTACACTGTTCTTAAATGTTATTTTAACATTTGTCCTTTTTTAAAAAGTCTCACACATACCATCTTTGACAGTCTTTTAAAAAGATAAAATCTATTTTTGTATTCTTAAACATGCTACATAAATGTGTAAAAACTTAAATATTGTGTTTTGTCTTTTTTGTAGAGTGTACATAAATGTACCATGTTTTTCACTCTTTAAAAAAGGTTAAAATCTATTTTTGCATTTTTAAATGCGGTAATTCAATTTTTTCATACACTTTTCAAATCATTGTTTTGAAGTTTGCCTTTTTCAAAACTTGGTGTCCCACTGAAATCCTTTGACGTCATATTTGAGAGGCTCCGTCGGTATGTATATTGTAGGATTCGTATCTGTTGTATCCTTTGTAGCCTTCTTAGTTGATTTTGATTCGGATCTGCTGCCAGCGCAGCGTAGGCTGCTGAGATCCCGAAAGGAAAGGTTATTTCCCTTTCCCCAAGGAGGAAAAGTATTAATTTTATCTCATAGCAAGTTTAAATGGATTCTTAGGCGGAAACGAATGTGCTATAAACATGTGAAAGAACCCTGTGTGTACTGTACACTACAGATATACTATTTATGGTACCGTTTCTCATATTTTTGAGAATATGTTTGCTGACAGACCACCTACCTTTAATGAATGTGGATGTGCCCAGCATACTTTAAATTTATACTCTTGCTGTAAATAATCTAGTGAAAATAATAATCGTAATTTTCCCTCGTGGTCATGTGTAAACTTTATTTTTTTCTACTGCCAATATTAGGTAACTGTATTTGATATCAAAAAGACTAAGGAACTCACATTCAAATGTCAACGTGGTTTAATTTACACATTGTAGATTTGTAATGTTTGTTGTGTAGTATTATATTCTCTGCATATTACTATTGCCAATTTTTTACCCTTTTCAAAGATCTTTTCCAACCCAAACCCCAAAAATGATCTCACATATATTTGCAAAGATCACCGTCCTATAAACAAAAAGTATTCACATTAGCTGTCTGGAATTTTTAAACGGCACAATTATTTAGCTTCAATTGAGAAATGCAATAGGACTTACAATGAGAATTCCTATCCGAAATCTTTCAATAATATCCCATTCACTAATAAAAATAATTACCACTAACGTTGGTGAACTTTGGGCAGTAATTTTTACAATTGAGTTGTACATTACTACTTATATGTGTGTACGTAATACACGTATGCTATGCGTACATCCCTGTGGGCTGTCATTATGGAGTTCCGCTTGAGCAGCCAAAGGCGTAGGATGCACTGTGCTATAGATAGTCATACAACATTAATTCAAGTAGTCAGAACGAAAAAGACTGATAAAGTTGTGCTTATCCACACAGAATTTTGATACTATTAAAATAGTGGTAGTTTTACTTCCAATAAATCAAGAGTTTCCTCACTATTTGGACAAGACCAAAGTAGAAAACAAAATGTAATTGAACTAATTTCTATATCAAATGAGCTAATTAATAAATTAAATTCTTCAGTGAGAACTTACGGAGTAATAAACAATTTAAGGCGTGTACATTGTGAGGCTGCAAGTCTGTCTGATCTGGAGATAAGACACTTATCCTTAGAAACGTTAAGCGAAGGTTTGACGTGCGAGGAATTTAACTGTGAATTTACAAGACTTGTGCAGATATAAATTATATTTAGTAAGAGCCCCAGCCATTCATTTTTTATCCCCTGGTAAGTACATATGCCAAAACACTGCACCTTTTCCACACACAAAATGTTGATAGACCATTTTGTACTTCTTAAACCGTCAAAAACTGGTGTTTACACTTTTTATAAACAGCCAAAAAGTTGAGTGTTTGGACTTGTGTCAAATTGGCATTAAGGAAATCGTGAACTTGCGTCAAAATGCTGCTTCAACGACGATATGTATAGTAGACTATTGAATTAGTTACAGAACAGAACTGAAAGGGACAAGCCGTCTTAATAGATTTAATTAGCAATTATTGTGTTCCTGTAAATTACTCCAAGATAAAATAAGTGTTGTTGGCAAAGTAGTGCCGAAAAGCAAAAGTAGCTCCCTTCATAGCTAATTGAAAAAATATCGTAAAGAATGAATAAGTATGCACACACACATGGTCAGGTAACGATTAGAATCTTGCATTTTTCCATTTGACTTTCCACGTGAAAAAAATCAGCACCACACCACGCTTGGGCTTCGATAACTGACAACTAACAATAGGAAATGCAGGGATGCATTTCAAGATTGCAGACAGGCACATACATTGGGTGGGTGGTGGATTTTTCTCGTATAGCATAATAGTGAATGAGTGAATGCATAATTACATGCTTTTGTGAGTTATTCAACAGGTTTTAACTCGGAGCTATTTTAGACATTGTTACTAACAATTAAAATAATCAGTCTATGCTCGACGTGTCTTTTCTCTGATATGTTTGATGAAGTGTTCAAACTTTTCACGCATCGCACTAACCATTGTTGGATTAATTATGAAAGGAGTTCCTCGTTTGTTTTGTGCCAGCGCGACTGTCAATGGAACGTTTACATGGCAAGATATGTGTACTAGTTTCATCGTTAAGATTTACTAGTTTTTTAATTGGAAAAAACTCGTAGCTATACTGATCGGATCGTGCGATAAGGTTTACTGGCTCGGCTGGCAAATACATAAGGAGCCTTCCAAATATGACGTCATAGGAAGTGGGTTTCAAAATAGCTCTGAAAATAGGCAAAAATGGAAAGCATGTTTTGAAAAAGTGTAGAAATAGATCGAAAGAGTGTATTTACTCACTTCAAAAAAGTCATTTCTGTTGCCTAGTCATACTGGAAAGGTCCCTAAGTAATTGGGCATGGTTATAGTTAAGCATTCGGTGCCGCATAAGGACTAGTATGGCATGGATAGTAGTATACACTTCAACCTACAAAGCAACGTATGTAGCTATGCATTATCCATAAATTGGTAATTATTAAATCAACATTCTAGTAGCAAATCCGGTAGTATAAGTCAAGTCCGTAATTAAATTGCTTATTTATGTCTAAATTATCCATTAACACTCACCATTTAATAAAAAATTAAATGGCTTCTTTTGTTAGGATGATAAATGCTTTTCGTTTACTCAATTAAAGGAAATTGTAATTCGTAAAAGTTCTTTATATACTGGTTCGTTACTAGTTACAACTAATTACAAAAAATAAGATTATTAAACAGTCTTGAACTCACTAAACATTATTCTAGTCGCAAAGTGCACAAATAGCAGATAATCATGTCATTGGTCTATGTTTCTATCTGTACAAGTTCAACAGTGGTCTACACGTGTCAGAATTAAGTCTACCGAATACTAACTTACTGAAGCGATAGACACGTTCGTTAGATATTTACATAATTATTCAGATGACTTTGTAATAATTTCTAGTCTCATCTTTCCCAGCCTAATTATGTGTGGTTTAAAATGTATTTTGAACGCAGTAAATAACAGTGGCAGGGGCGGCAATTAATTTTCCTCTGCAAATATCAGACACCAGTAGCCAAGATTTCAATGTAGAAAAGTAAAAGTTTATTTGCAATAGTAATTTTATGATTATTCATTAATTGTTCTACTTTTTTTCGTTACAGATGGAGGACCTGCCAGACAATGGACGAATGGTCATGGACCGGCTCATAATGGACGACCCGACGAACGACTTTCCACTTTGTCCATGTAAGAACGTCCTTTCTTTAATTTATTCCATTTCAAGTCCAGTTTTTTTCTTTTGCCATGTAATAAATCAAGAATTAAGAATACTCTCTGACGTTCGGTGTGTGCTTCTTTGAGTTGGAAAATATTTCTAGGAAGCCCACACATTTTGCAATACTTGTTAAACTACCTGGTTTACTTATTACACTTGGAATCGCTCGACTTAGTGCAAATTATTATTACTACATTATTATTTATAAAATGCCTCTCGATTAAGCACGCTGACTGAATTTGTATATGGTATTAAAAGGGGAAGCGTTGAGCAGTGTAGCAAAGTACGATTATTTCAAATGCTTTTACACGGCTTGCATCCTCTCTGAAAAAATGAATTCCCATTACATACTGTACAGTTAGCATTATTTATTGCTCTCCAGCGCAGAAGCTTGACGAGATAAATAAGTGCTAATCCAAATGCACATGGAGCAATACCCTATTGAGGGGAAAAAGCTAAGCCAAATCGGTCAAGTATTTTGATTATGTATTTGGATTTGAGCGTCTTTGAGTTTCCAAAACTTTGTGAGTAATTTCTATAAACGATCGTATGAGCTTTTTTAATTTTTTATTTGCGTCCGTTAGGAAATATTGAAGGTTGAAACCTGCCAGGATTTACGGTTAGACCGTAATACGCATTGTGTAAATCAAAACTATTGCGCTCCCTCTCACTGAATACCAATTATTGACATTGCGAAAGATAGTGGCATTGGTAGTGGTTTGTGTGCCCTTGAAACAACTTCGATGTGGGATTACAGATATTGGAAATGTTGGGACACATTTGGATAACAGTGTTTTAGCGATTGAGCGGAGTGTTGTGTAATTAAAGGGTGAATGATGAAGACAAGGCAGCATAATTGAAAAATGGATTACCATGTCTCATGTATGCATAAATAGGGCAAGCAGTGTTAGCACATTCATTGAGCATATGAACCCCAGATTTTGAGATTTATGAACTGCCTTGTTGTAGTGGCGGGTCTAGACATATTTTTTAATTTATTAGGCATTTCAATAGAAACACCAGAACATGTTACTTTTTCCAATTCATACTGTGAAAAAGCGTTGTTCTAATAAGTTTTCTTGCAAGAAAATCCCTATTTTGAAAATTAAAAAGTGCACTTTCAAAGAAACTGAAAATTTTGAAAAATCGCATTCAAAAGTTGTAAAAGAACAATTTTTGTAAAGGCTGTGTAAAAAATGTTGGCTTTGAAAATTGTTTGTTTTACAAAAATTTGTAATTTTGAAGAAAATTGCCGTCTCTAATTATTTTTCAATTATTAAAATTTCTTTTGACTAAATACTTAAAATTATTGGGGTTTCTCTTTTGTGTAGCTGCCTATATCTGGAACCGCCACTGCATTGTTTATTGTGGCCGAGGTTCTATGAACACTTGTACTTAACTTGCTTGTTCCTTGTTTACACTTCCAGCATACGGTAATGTAAATAGTAAATAGCTTTCGTTGTGGCCTGTGAATCTGAGATTATGAAGGCTATTCTAAAGAACGAACTACAATTGCCACTTGCTGTATCATATCTCAAAAGACAAAAAACCTGTGTCTTTCTCAAGCGAATCGCTTCCTATTGCCCTTTACAGTTATGAATGTAATATGCTGTCTGTCCTGACTGTTCTTTCACTATTACTATACACACCACATACACTACACTACACTTCATGATGTTGATGATGATGCCTGTACGTGTGCGAAGAATTGTGATTCAGATAGCGGGAATTTAGTTGTGAGTTGATTGCGGTATACGTATGCAAATCCAAGCCCAAGTCCAACTTACGATTAGCCAATTTATGCCAGAGCTGGAGACAGAGGGCAGAAGGGTTAAAGTCAGGTGTAGAAAATAAAACAGGGGGTCAGTAGTTCTCACTGAGTACATTCATAGCGTCGGTGAAGATGCATTGTGACTCGAGTCCAGTTCAGGCTTAAATGCATTCACAAGCACCTCCCAACCATCAACATTTTATACATCTTTAAAAGCGTAAATATCACTTTTATTACTACTTTTGAAAGGTGTAAATCCACTTGTACCCTTATTTAAAAAAGTTGAAATACCATTACTATTTTTAAAAAGTGTTAGACAGGTGTTTGCAATTTTTGTAAACATATTTTAATTTTTATAATTCGTTTTTTAAAAACATTTGTGTTACTATTTTTGCAAAGTGTAAAGGACCGTATTCAGACCTGGCAACAGTTAATACAGGTGGATGGTAGGGATTATTGTTAGAATGCTTTTAAGTGGGGAGTGGACTTTGCCAAGAATGCTTCCTCACCCACGATAAGTAATTTACTGTGTTTCTCGAAGGAAAGGAAAGCAAAGGAAAAACCAGTTGAATTACAATAATTACTACGCTGAGTAAGTAAGTTTAAATGCTACTGGCCCTTTCCTAATCGTTAATCGTACTCGTAGGCTTTAATGTTGATAATCGTAATTCGTCAAAACTTCCTTGGACTGTCTCCCAGTGCACACATGAAGGTGAAGTTGAAGGAAACGAGTTGAGTGTGTGTAGTCTACCTCCTCCGTTTGTGTATAAACTCCAGATTTCTGTCTTTGAAATTATGCGAAATTAAGAGAGATTGGAGGAGATTATCTATGAACTTTATAATATTATACATCTGTTTTAAGATATGATTATAATTACGAGACAGGATTATTACTCGCACGCAAAAAATAAACATGATGGGCAATGGAATGTAATACGAGTGTGTATGTAGTGCTTGCACCTACGTGTATCAAGTGGAAGCCCCTATTGTGTTGGGATCGCCATTTATTTGGCTCCGGTGCTGTTCCTGCATAAAAAACTTACATTAATAATTTAATTATGTAATTTCATTTACGATTTAAATAACTGGCCAGAGAACTTTACAGCTGTACGCTTCAAGTTACCCATTCCTCATAATTGAGTAAATGAGAGAAGGAACAAGAACGAGGAATGTAACGAGCACTAATATTGTTGACGGTAAATGTACTTACCTACATACAAATCCCTTTGTTGTTCTCAGTTCTTGTCATGTTTTTACCGAATTGATTATTGATTTTAATGGGAATCCTAGGAGGAATATGATTTTTACTGTAGGTAAGGCTAAAGACTTATTACAAAGAACCGTTAAGGCGAAAATAGAAAGGTACAGCAATTATTGATACCACAGTGAACGAAGCGAGGTATGCGGCTATAGAGAAACGAGGCTTATGGCCCCATGGATGGACGTATAAAAAACACTAAAATTGAAGAGCCATCGTAACTGAGTGAATTTTTTTACCTCTTTGCTTTAAAAATGACAAAATACAAGGGACGTGAGCTGTAATTACTAGTTTCAGTCTTGGTTAATAACAGTAGTTAGACTTTGTCTTGTGTACTGTTGGAACAGCAGAAGCACCTCAGCAGCGTCCCTGGCTCACTAGTGCCTTAAATGTGAGTCTTGAGAAACAGTTCTGCGCTTTGCCTGTTTCTGTAGAGCCACACTGAACTCACAACTGATGCACATACACACATACTATGGTTGGGTTTAGTTATCATCATTGCGGATTATGGAAGCAAGCCACACGATTGTTATCTTCGTCAGGTCCATCGGTTTCCATTATTTACTGCTTACTTTGACTTGGAAAGTATCATTGGATATTGGATTGCGATTCGAAGAAGCAACAGGGGGTGCAGAACGTAACTGTATGCAACTTTATACAGTGAAACTCGTCTATAGTCACATGGGTTGTTGGGGCAACCGTAGCATAGTCGTCAGTTTTGTTCATAACGAAAAAATCACTGCCATTGCTTATTATTAACCCGCTGTAGTGGAAATCTACTGTGGAGGTATTGTTGGAAGACCTTCAGCCAATCAACTAGCATGGATTCATGTTTTGGCAAAATGCGAGAGTGTTTCCAAAGCCTGCAAACGCTGTTTACAGGCAAAATAGCACTTTAAACCAGGTGAGTTAATTGGCTACGGATCTTCAGAAAAATCTCGAGTGTAACTGCAATTGCTAGCTAGACAAGTCCCGTAAACAGTAGTGTGCTAAAAGTGTTTGTCAGTTATATACCTTTGTTTTTAATTTCCAAACTTTTTTAAACTGGACCGGTGAAATTTAGTCGGCAGTCGCAAACAATTGTCAATTATTAGTGATTTAAAACGAGAAAAAAAACAACCAAAATGGGTTGAAAAACCGTTTTCCTCCATCAAACAAAAGTCAGAAAATGCCACAAAGAATAAAATTATTAAATAAATATGTTAAATTCAGACCTATTACAATTAGATTACACAATTAGTAATTCATGCTTAATAAAATATTATGTATAATAGGTCACTATAGGTGCTGTTGTAGATTGTAGACAGGCTTCACTGTAGGTAAATATTCCATCACATAATACTGACGGCAAGCGAATTGCTTTGGCTCTGCAATTCAAAACAGCATGCTATCACTTCAATTTCCATAGATTTTTACAAAAGCAGAAGAACAGCATTCTGGTTTGTAACAATAATAATATTGCCGCAAAATTAAAGTTTGAAGTCAACAAAGTCTGAATACAGTTTATGGCTAGGTTCTTCGTACAGTGAGGAATGTCCAGGTAAATGTGAATACACTGATTGTTGGTCATATCGTGAAGAAGAAACGATCCTTACAAAACATTGTCATTCGCGTACCTGCCATTACTTATCGCCTGTCACACTTAATTACTTTATTAGTTTATTGAAATTATCAACTAGAATTAATGCTTTAATAACGGCTTATGTATGCATGTATGTTGGAGTTGCATTCGTCTTTTACGAACCTACCTACTAAATGTTATTATATAAATGCATATAAATGGTCGTACATGGTTCGGCATGCCTGTTTATCGCATACGACACATTTTATTATGCACTCCACCCTCCCTGCACCACTCACACTAGTTGGGTCCCTTGGTGGACATTTTTACGAATGCCAGTCGTAAGAAGTACGGAGTAGCGGCAATATTACTTGTCAGTTAAGCTGAGCTAATCGCTGTACGTATCGTCACTGAAGATGCGAAATGGTCGGTCTTGAAATTTTCTTCAAAGCACAGTTTTTAAAAGCCGAAACCCAAGTATTTAAATGCAAAATGGCCAACACAACTGTAAAGTTAGCACTAACTAGTACGCCGTATGAAAAAAAGCGTTTTGTATATTTTTAAAATCTGCAAAGGCAAGTTTAGCATCATTTCAGTGTAAAAACGCGTTTTGCATCGCTTCACAAATTGTCCCGCAATGTAGTTTGCACGAATTTAAAGTTAGCGAAATTATTTGCAACTTTTAAAAATCATGTAAAATAATGTTTTGAACCTTTCAAAAATCACGCAAAGCGTATTTTGGCCTCTTTTTAAGTAGTTCAAAAGTTAATTCGCATATTCTGTAAAAGTGGAAAGCACGGTTTTACACATTCTATAAAGATTCAAAACATTGTTTGACGTGTTTGGTTAAAGGGCTGATTACTCACAGTTATAAAGTCTGGCATTATATTGAAAAAATGGAGATGAGACAATTTGCATGTAGTTTGTATTGGAAGCCGGGAGCGGCCATTTTGTGTCTTCAACTGTGATATGTAAAATTGCAAGAGCTTTATTGAAATGCTGTATGTACCTACCATTGTTGTGAGACGAGTGCAGTGTAGTTTGGAATCTAGATGCGTGCACTGCAATGCCCAGAAAGCTTATTAAGTAGCTGCTTATAGTGCACTTTATTGTGGATCTCATTATCATGGTTGTGGTTTCCTAGGAGCCAAAGCCATTAAAGTATCCCAATGAAAGTGTGATGGGACCACACGGGGAATTCGTTGAACTCTGGTTATCCATCAATTGGTCGATACCTTGGAAAACTCGTTCATTACTACCCACGTCCATTTCATTTTTCTCATCCTTCCCTTGAATATTCCATCAGATTCTAATTTCCGGCTCATTTAGCTTAACTCCAACAAACCTCCTTCCACCCAGTCTTAGTACTGCACTCGGATCCTGCAAATCTCCAATCCACACTGCACTGGGGAAAGAAATAAGGCACTGCTATGCCTCCTTAGTACAGAGAGATTTTTTTCCTGATTTCATTCATTCATTTAAATCCATCTGCAATTCCCTTCATCATCATCTCTCTTTCATACCTCTCAACGACAATACACTTAATACGTTCTACAGAAGTACCTAGTAAACTGAGAGAGTTGCTAAAGTTTTCGTAAAGTAATATCAGTTGTACAAATATCTGTGATGAATACTTCGGGTACTGATAACCGATGAGAGTTTTATTCAAGGGATATCTAAATGAAAATAATAAATAGTGACTGAATTTTGACAAGAATTCTATTACCTTGGATTTTGTCTTCTTTAGACCTTGATTTCTTTTGTAGGTTTAAGAATAATTAGCTTTAACAATTGTTAGGTAATCAATGATTAGCGTGTGAAATCCGCACTAATCATCGTTAACAATGTTTAGTGCGGATTTCACACCCTAGTCATTGATAAACTAACAATTTTATTGTTAAAGTTAACAATGATTAAAGTCGCAAGTGAAATCAAGGTCTTACTCTTAATTACAGATGATACTTCGTCGTCGTACATAAGTACGAATTAAGTTATCTCAGTGTGAAGATCACATACATGTACAGCCGCAATACTGTTTTTATTGCTACCCCAGTAATTTAGGCATATTATGTCGTATTGGTCGTACAATGTATTTGTACAGTCCCAACGTTTGCACTGAGATTGTGTGGAAGCCTTGATACTGAGCGTATGTAAGTCCATGTTATCATCCCATCGTCAGTGTGAGCGGTCATGTGTTTAATTTTGCATAGTGCGGCCGGATAGCTGGAAAAGTTTGACGGGAAGAGCATGAATTCGTGTTGTAGATGAATCTTAAAAGACTTTTCTTGATTGTCTCACTAAATAAAAAATACCCCTCTGTAGTTCATCTCTGCACTCATCCCATTCATAGTGAACAACTATGTCATATTGTTATGCAGGAGGCTTTTCAGTCAAATGTACACTGATGAGCGCAAAAAATATTCAAAACGATGGTTTGATGGTCGTGACGACGACCTACAACGCTCCGCTAAGTGTCGAATTTAAGACAGTTTCTTTATTTTCACGCGAACAAGATCATTAATGTAATTTTCACGCACTTTTTTTTACTACTAAAACAACTGTATCACATTCCTTTCACAAGATATATCCGGACTCGGGACACTGGAAAACAAATGATGAGTGCAGTTTTGTACTGATTTCTTAAGTACAGTGGTCACTAACTCTTTAATCAACAGCGACGGAGGAATCAACATCGATCTTTAGCCATTTTTCAGTCGCAGTAGCAACAAGTTGAGGTAGCATAATACTTCCTGAACGCTTATATCAGGAAATTATGGTAAAAAGTGAAACAGTAAAATGTTTTATTTTATTTGCAAGTCATAATTTAATTGCTGTTAAGCTGACAATCTATTAAATTAGGTAAATGTAGGACCATAAAATGAAATGTTCGAACAGTTATGTGCTGCGATAAAAGACGGTGTAGGCAAAATCTTAGTGAGTGATAATTATTACCTATCTGTATTATCGAGATCAAACAAACTTTCTTGGGGCAGTGAGTGATATCTGTATCGATTTTACTTTGTTTCCTTCCACAAAAGCGAGGGTAAACAAAAGCTCTGATATATTTATGGTAAAAGGTTCACAAATACAAATATCATGAGAAGGAAATCAAGATTGGACCAATCGAATTGCAATAAAAAAAAAGTGCTAGAATGAAAGCTGCTGCTGTCTTGACAGTGATAATGATAATGCGTGGCTGAAAAAACTGGTCAGGATATAACGATGTCCATGTCATGCCCACCCACACTGCTTTTGATTATCTCGTTTTTTTCTCTCCTGTCGCCTCGTAGAAGAGTAGGCTGTGCTCTCGCAGTGGTCGTGTTACAGCTTCTGCAAAACATCGTCGCGTTCAGTTTTACAGCCATCGGAGTTACACCCTGTATAACCTGAGGAGCCTTCCATCGATCACTGTATAGAAATGTGGAATCAGCTCATTTTGCTTTTTTTAAAAGTTAAAACCATGATTTGTAATTTTTTTAAATCGAACTTGGTGTTTTACTCCTTTCAAAATTTTTTAAATTATGATGTGCATACTTTTTCAAAACGTTAAAATCCTTTTTTCAATTTTAAAAAAGCCTTATTTGTTAGTTTGCACATTCTTAAAATCATAATTTTTGCTTCTAAAAAACGTATATTTACGGTTTCACACCCTTTAAAACGTTGAATACATTATTTGCATATTTTTAAAATGCTAATTTGTTGTTTTAAATCGTTTCAAAATGTTCCAATCCTGATTAGATTTTTTGTTTTATTTATTTATTTGTCCAAGCCCAAACTCACTGTATGACGTCACTTGTGTTTCCCCTTTGCATACCGAAAGTCTTTTCCTGTTGAATTTGGGTAAATGGGCTCAAACGTATAAAAAAGTAAAACTCTTCCCTTCCTTGAATACCTATATGGACATGGAAAGACTGTTAAAATTTATGACAATTGTCTATGTATGTCCGTAGCACTAAATATCTGTAATGCCCTAGTGTGACGTAATTTAGAGCGTAATGAAATTAATGAACTACTAGTAGTTTACAATGTTTATAATTTGTAAATTGATTCCAACACTATTGTTTTACTTAATTTCCAGTATATTGTGTGTCAGCTACAAATGCAAGGGTGTGTAGTCTTGAAAGACTGGATTCAGATCTTTAAACGTAGTCGATGAGGGAGGCTTGGCTAATTATAACCTTTCAAATGGGAAACATACTGCGTATTATGTATGTATAGGTATGTATATGCTTTATAAGCATCGAAGATAACATAAGGTTCTGTTTTGACGTTGACTTTCTCAACTTGTCTTTCAACTTCTTTGATAGTTGAAGGCATAAATTGTATTTATTTAGTTTGAGCAGCTGATGCGTATCTGTAGCACTGATTTCTTTTCCTTTGGTGCTCCTAAGTGGCAGTTTAAATTACTAAGACTAACGTGGCGTCGGGCGGGCGTCAAGCGCTCTATTTGACAGTTGCTCTCTGCCCATAAGTTGATGACAGGTGGGATGACTCAAAATTAATAAGATCGTTTAACTATGCAGCGAAAAGGCTGCTGCGATTCTCCACACATTAGCTAAACTAACTAGTGTGTAAGTACAAAGGTACATATAAGAGGTGTGCTCTCCACGATATTTTGTCTGCACAGATTTGCTAGCTACTTGTTAGCTAAAAACCCAGCGAATTTCCCTTGGTACACAGATGGCCTTATTGTGGGACGAATACTAAATCGTTTTCTAATTTTAAGGATTAAATTTCAGTTTTCAATGCAATTTGAGAAAGTCGATTTATTTATTTAGAATGATGGAAATTATGGCCAGTACTTTGTGTACCCTATTCCAGTAATGGTGCTATCTTCGGTTATTCCGGAGCGATTGTAATGAAACGTGTAGTTCATAAATTCGCTGTTGTTCCACTGTTTAAAGTGGGTGGTAACATCAGAATTGTTCCATGGCTTCAAAAGTTATACGGTATCCTGCCACTGTATACTGTTCATTGAGACACGCGGTACAGTTGTTTATTTGAAATTAATGTGTTTTGGATTTTTGGCTTTGTTTTGTAGGTACTGGACAGAGGAAAGGAATAACAGGACGACGAATAAAGCACCAACTCCTTATGTTAAGCTAAGGCGTCAGTGTTTGGAGCGGGGAACCATCTGGGAAGATCCTGATTTCATGCCATCGTACAAATTACTACCTAAGTCCAAGAAATCATCCTATCCTATCGTTTGGCTTCGACCACATGTAAGCAACCATTTGAGGGTCAATAATACCACTCATATTTTTATGGCAGTTATCTCGAAACCATTCTCTTTCTTGCAGAATCTTCTTCTGTAGATTATCTGCAGTTTAGCTTGGGCTTTATTTTAGTGTCAAGCAATTACTAGTGCTGCATAAGGCTAAAGTGAATTTTGTAGATGAGAATGAGACTTGAGACACACTGCACCGTCTTTTCCTTATCAAAATGAAGGGAAATTAAGATTGGATCCTAAAAAGGATCTGATGCTCTTGAACTGCACATGCTACTCATACATCAATTGAAGATTTGAACTTGCAATTAATTCATAACGGACAACGGGCATTTAGGTATAAAATTACTTGAGCAGCATTTTTTCTTGTTAACAAGAAGGTGTGCTCTGAGGCGCCATAAATTTTGGACAAGTGTTTATAATTATAGCAGGACAGTCCTAATACCTTCCTGTGTGCAGATTTCCATGCGATTATTTATATGTAGCATGAATCCACATCGTACTAGTCACTCTCTTTTGTACTCTCAGTACTTTCCTTTGCAATAAATTAAGCGGTTCTGCTATGCCTAATGTGCCTGTATGTAAAGGTGGGTAGGTATATGTGTATACATAGGTAGGTTGCTTTATTTTTATTTATCCTTTCCTCATATTGAATATTCAAGTTTGCACCTAAGTAAGGTAATAGAATCCAATTCGTGTAATTATTCATTGATTATTCATGGGTGTCAGTGAGCCGTCGAGTGTAGTGGTGTTAACAGATTTTATTCCTCTTGGGTGTCTGCTGCTTAATTTGATATTGACCTTCTACAGCTGTGGCGAATGGTGCGTAATCAGTCACTTCTTCAGGTTTCAAGCCAAAACTAAAGCCAAAGTGTGCACGTTTATGAACTCCACAAATGAAACAGTATATCAGTGCTAATGTTTCAAAGGATGCGCTGGGTAAAAATGTGCTACAAGTACGAATGAATATTTTGCAGCTGATGACTGAATGCAGGAATACGTCCTAAATTCGAAAGTGTCAAATCCAGCTATTTGGCATAGCTTTAGGTGTTACTTGTAAATATTTATGTTTGCTGAAAAGGTTAGAGCGGAATTCGACAGCTCCGGTGATTCATTCTGTCACTGCACACGATAAATTACTATATTCTTATATTTGGCATGTGGCATAGCTTAAGTATGACTGTCTCTTTGCCTACTGATAGTTCAAATAAAGGGCAATAGTGAAGTTACTCTGCAGTCTGTCATTTTAGAAAACGGCATGAGTATTCTTTATTTTATTTCCTTCAAAGTCACTCACGATTTTAGTGATTTAAGTGGACCCTTCTTGTATTCATAGATTGTACTTATATGCAAGCTTTACACCCAAAGGCTGGGGGTTAAAATTTTTGAAAGCTTTTTCCAACCATAGCTATAGTGCATAGTTGATAACTTGTGCTGAGAGGCACATATCACAGCTTAAGATGCAAAATTTAGGCTGCAACAAACGAGTAAAGTGACGCTCTTCCATAAAGTTGAAAATTAGACCACAAACGCTTATCCGCAAGAAATAGTGTAACTATGATTTTGTAATGGCTCGAAAACCGAAAAAAATATGTTGACTAAAATCTTGACAATTTTCAAAATACTAAACATAGGACTTGCAGTTTTTAAGCCCTTCAAAACTCAATTTTGCGCTTTTTCAAAACATGTCAGAAATATCTTTGCACTTTTTTTTGGTAATTTTGAACCTAAGTAGCGATATGTAGGGCTTGGTATGTATATAGCAACTGTAACATCAAAATGTTCTAAGTCGAGTTTCTGCTTAACTGTACGAAGTTTTTGTAATTGCAAATAGCCCAAATCCGTCCATATTATTTATATTCATGTACCTATGTTTATATGTAAATAGATCGATGGACATTTTGCATCTACGGTAATACTCTGTACGAGTGAAATCGCATCCTTGTGCTCGGTATGTGCATCCCTTTCCTAACTATGAGAATCACGAAGTCGAGTGTCGAAATCTACGGCAGCTGGATAAATGTTCTTTTCATGTCCTGTAAATAAAGGGAAAACAAAAGCAAGCCCTATTTAGCCAACAACGCTTCATTTGCATATATTTGCATCTGCAGTCAAAAGTTATTTACGTTTGTAAATTGCTCTCGTCAAAATTGGTTTTTGGGTTGTTGTAACACTGGCCAATAAGCACATAGAATACCAAGCAGGCACTCAACAGCAGAGTTGGATGAAGGGGAGTTGCTATCAAATTAGAAATAATTGCCACAGTACTACAGTAGTCCGTACTGTACTGTACAGTGCCTTGACTGTACTCGGAGAATGGCGTAATGAGCAGATCCCAAATGAAAATACAGTTTTTATGTACTTGCTTCGGAGTTGTGTATGAGTGGCCTGAGTTATTGATTTCATTATGGAAGTCCCACAGGATTCAAACGGGATGTGGGAATGAAATATGTACTAACTCAGTATTGACAGCTGTAACAGTATCATAAAATAATGTCTTCTCTACAAGGCATATCTGTAAATTGTGGGACTTGAATATGCAAAAAATTTAACACTCAATCGAATCAAGTCTCGACTTTACTGGAGCATTGATTTGATATCTGGTGCGTCACTTTGGTTTCAGTGGCGGTTCCAGCTGCAGATAGTCTGGGCAGCTGCCGACACCACAAATCCCAACATTTAAGTGTATTTACTCAAGACGTTTCCTAATTAAGAAATATTTAGAGAGGAATTTCATTTCATTCAACAATTTTTTTATTTTCTTCAAAATTTTCAATTTTTATGTCAAAAAAATATTTTCAAACATTTTAACTTCTTTGAAAAACACTTGAAAATCTGATTTTTTAAATTGTTTTTAAAGTGGACGTCTCCTTACAAAAATACTTACTTTTGCAATTGATGCTTCCTGAAACTGCTTTTTTAAAAATATTTAGCTTTTTGAAAGCATTTTGTGTTAAATCCCCAAATTTTGAAAATTTGTATTCAAAATTGATGTCTTCCTTAAAAAACCACCACTTGGGACTATTGAAAATGACGCTGTTTGAAAGTGTAAATTAGGCGTAGCACCATCCGCCGTGCCCCAGCGTAAACAATATCTAGAACCGCCTTTGTTTCGTTTTGAGTCATTACTTGTAGGCTTGCAGATTTGAACGTGTAAAATGCAACTTTTAAAATCAGAAGCCAGTGCCATGTGGTGAAACCAAGAACGGTAATGGTTCTGTTTGAAGACACCTGCTCAGATTTATTTCTTCCCTCATTAACACAACAACAAATCACAAAGTTTTGAGTAAACATGTGTATCTACATATAAGTACAATTTAACAGTGTGCTGTGGAGCAATAATTTGTTTTTTGCTTAAGCTTTCATTTTAATGAAATCTTACTGTCCGTCAACATGTTGTCGTAAATAAGAGTAGATTTGCTGCCCTGTCATTAATTTTAACATTTATATTTATTTATTTTTTGCAATGGGAGAAAGGTTTTCCTCGATTATTGGATCATTGGATGTTCTAGATTGTATGTATGGATTTTATTCGATTCCTGGCCGTGCAATCCTGGTTTAGCAAAAAAGAGCCATTCTCTCTTAAATCCTTTAAGTAATTGGTTTTTATTTCGCTAATATTTTGTTTTCTACCGTCCTTTAAAAAGGTAATCAAGCCCATTTGAATGCATGAGTTTCCACAAGCGGAAGTTCTACGGGAGGAACCCCGATTAAATATTTAAATGATGCAGTAAATTTCAACTTTATGGATATTCGAACCGTCATCTTTTATGCTAATTTGATCTTGCCATTTTTATTAAACCAGTTTCATTATTTGGCTCTTTAAAGAACGCAGTGCTCTGCATTAAACTGTTTCTCTTTCTAATTTTCTGATCGGAGCTTTCGAACAGTTACATATAATTATATAAATATATACATATCTCGTGGGCCACAAGCGCATAAATCTTTTTAACAGTCTGGTTTTAAGCTTACGTTTGGACCAAAATGCACTTGGTCCTAATCCGAAGTACGTACATGGGTAGTTTTGCAATTCAGTTTTCCGTAGCTTATTACGTATTAGACACGTCTCAAAATCCCATACGAAAGCACATTATTGTGATTTAATATATACCTACGTACATTGGTAATTACTGTGGGAACCTTTAAGCGTTTCAGCCATATTTGACGTTCGTATTTGTGTTATTTTTAAACGGTAATGGATAGCTGGCTTATTTTTAATAAGAATCAACGCTTTAAGCAACCCGTTCCCTTTATTAGCAATAATTTTTGAGCATTGGAGTATATACCTACATACAAATTCAAGAGGGTTTTTTAAAGAATCTACGCCTTCATTTTCTCTCTTATATTAGAGAATTGTGTAGAAACTTAAATTTAATTGCAACTAATTTTGCCTCATTTTCAACGATACGACGTGCGACCTGGTGGTTATTTGTAGGTTTAAAAAAATTTAAGTAACATTATGTTTCTATACCTTAAAGGACTGATAAAGTTGTGTCTTGAAATTTGGGCTATCCAACAATGGCTACATAAACGGAATAGGCATTACCATATCATGTTTAAAACGTTTCGAAAACGTTTTAAGCATTTAAAATAATTCTTTGTACTTTTTAAAAAATTTTAATTTACTACTTAACTCTTTTTGGTATTTTTTTACTATTGAGCTTTCAAAACCCATATTGTATGACGTCATATATGCAGGGCTCGCTTTGATTTTGTTGTCTATTAAGTAGAACAGCATAATGTGGAAAGCATCATTGATTTTAATAAGAGAAAACTTTTAAAAAAGTAGACATCTGCAGACACCTGTAAG